>JAHDVE020006082.1:0-35688 GCA_022606495.2 Halesus radiatus | reverse complement strand
TATTTGAGTCTTCCCCCTTAATCACCTTCCTCAATGACGCTGTGTTATGTGTTAGATATTATCATCGCTTTAGAAAGATGGCGCCTGGAGCGGACTGCTCCAATTGCACCTGCATAGGATCGGCCCTGTCGTCAACTAATACTTTAGTATATCGTCACGTGGCACATCCTTTGAATTTGAGATTGCTGTGTTTGCTTTTGAAAGAACACGAATCTTTCCTTTTAATACGTACTTACTTTCAAACGCGGTTTTTGATTGGGGAAAGTTTTTTTGAAAGCGAGTTTACAACTAACTGGAATCCATTCACAACATTTTTTTCGACACGTTAGAGATTGCTGTATTTGCTCTTGTACCCCTCAATTAATGCATGTAGGTAAGTACTATGAAATGTCTCAATTTTATTCCCGATCTTATAGCTCCCAGTATGAGAAACAGCGAATAAGTTAAAAAGCTATAAGTAGGAGTATAAATAATAACATGAAGTGAAGAAATTTGTACACGTAAATGAACAACCACTTTTTACATACTTGCGGGTAGTAATAAATCTCCATCATTACCCGTAAAAAGCCTGATGTCGTACATAATACATAGACCACTGTACAGTGTACAAGTGCTGACTTGTATTATATGGCACATTGTTCTAAAAATGCATTCAGTGGAAGGAGAAAGGACGACTTAAAGGAGGTGGAAGGTGGAAGGAGTCGGGAGGTGGCTGGCGGTTTAGTGCGCTGTGTCCTTCATCCGTACCGAAAGGGTTTGAAAGGATCCACTTACCGCTAATGATTGAGAACACCACACATTGTGGGAACGAAGGCTGTATGAGGGGTTGAGCATAATAAGGAGGCAAGTTTATTACGGTGATGGGTGGCAAACCACATCGATAAGTTCTCTTTGACATTTTGATGTCCACCTAAGCTCTTCACAGCGTCATATTAAAATGTACGTTATATTGATCTTCAGTCGTGAGAACCATAACTGATAGTTTATTATGAAAAATTCTAGCACATTCCAGCACTACAAATCATAAGAACTGAGGATTTATGGATACATTTTTTTTAATTCGCGCATTGTGGGATCTTACTGGATACTCGGCATTCTGGATATTACTTATGGCTTAACTTAATAAGCAATTACTCTTTTTTAATGGATGTTATTAGTAAAAAAGGCGTTGTGTACTATTTAAATAACCCATTGAAATAATTCTAAACAACTCAATTTTTTTATTTGTTTTTTTTTCTATACAAAAGTGTAATTTGTCTAGAGCCAGTAAAACTATGGCATTTTCGTTTACGGAATATTTTGAGACTGAAGAAAGTGGGTGAGGGGTAGGAGAAAGACAATGAAAAGGGTTTTGAAAAATGTCTCGATCTAGTCATGTCATTTCAACCGACGTAAAGTTTCAACTTCCTCGCAGAAAGTCCTCCACTCTGCATTACCTTTACCTGTTTTTTTTTTTATGTTTGTGTCTACTTTTCACGTGTCATGTATCGTCATCAACTGATCTGAAAAAAGTAACACGTAATCTCCTTATTAATTAGATATAAATTATATTTAAATAACTACAAATTGATATAAATGTGTTGAAGAACAAAAAAACACAAATTCAATCAAAAAATTTTTTTTAAATATGATAGGTGACTTGAACACATATATTCCTGGCGATACACCTTGCTTTCCTGTAATTCCTTTGAAAGGTTTAACTCTTTGTGAGCGACGAAAGACGAAAGGAATGTTTTCTTTGAGATTTTGGTAGAAACAACACCTTGAAGCCTGAAATAAGGCCCTCCAGGGAATACGGAGCGAGATGTCACACTCGCCTGGGAACAGGTATTACAGGTGGAATTTCATATTTTTCCATGAGTTTTTTTTTGATATGCTCTAAAATATTCGGCAGAAATATATTCGAGTACCGAACTTAAAATTAATCAACATCGTTAACAATTTCGTTTGCATTGTTAAACATTTAAATTTTTTTCATGTTTAACGGTTTCGTGATATATACATAAATTCCTTCTATTTTTGCTGAGTTTTATAATGTACGAAATATAACAAAATTTTATCCTAGTAAAAGTAAAACATTTTTAACCGGGATGAGTATTTCCTTCGCTTTTCTTTAATAACAATAACTTTTAATACTATTTTTAGTGTTACATCCACATTTGAGCTATATCTCAGGTACATATCCTCATACCTATATACTGTATTGTATTCTATATATACTTTCTGATGCCACATTTATTTATTTATAATAATTATTTTTGTTATTATCTTATGCTTGTATTTAACTGTGACATGCAATTATTGTTTATGGCGTATTAAAACCGTTGGTATTAATTAAATGAATAAATTCTTTTTAATAAATTAACTGCAAATTATTATTATTATGGGTTGTTTTGAAGAAATTGCTGCCTGGCAATAAATCACTTTTATACTATTATATATAATGATAAGTCATTACTAATTGGGATTGCTATGTGGCAAGATATAAAAAATACATTCTAAAAAATATCTATAAAATGTTAATGAATAAATAAGTTTGTAACTTGGGTGGTTACGCACTATTGTGAGATTAAATCGAAGTTAAGAGAGCAGTACTGAATAGACTTTCAACCGAATATGCATTCACGCGTTATTTACAGTAAAGCGTACTTTTTTTATATTTGAATAACACACAAGAGTCCCAACTGCTCCCAACCGTTTAGAGCCATTGAGACTATGGCACCCCCAATTGGGAAATGTTGTGAGGTTGAAGGTATTGGGGAGGGGAACGAGAAGGGGTAGAGGAAGGTGGGAAAAAATACCAGGCTATTCAGATCTGATCACCAAACACGGCTAAAAGCCATTTCAAGCAACGTTTCAATTCTGAATGGTTGTCTTTCACCAGGGCGATAGTATGAGTATCTTCCACTCTGGAACGTGCGCAAATGTACTATATATTATTTTAAAATTAATTAACTGTGAAACAGTACAAATTAATTAAATAAAATTTACTTGCGCACGCCGGGATTTGAATTCGTAGTCGAGACCCTTACCCCTCGACCATGGAGACCGTCAACGTGAACTTGATGTGAAGTACTACTAAAATCCACTATATAAGTTATATAACAAAGTATAACTAAGTGAATGAATGTATACATGTTTTAGAAGCACTGGGAAGCTTTGAGAACCACTGTCCGACACCGTGTAGTATGGGTGTATAATTTCAGGTTGTGTAAAATAGGTTTTCGGTAGAATCGTGAATCGCTCCTTTATGTTTTTTTGTTCTCAACTGGTTTTCATGATAATAATATTATGATTGGTGAGAAACCCCCGCCCCCAAGCTGTAAGGCAGTATACTGTAAGGCTGTAGCGGTACGGTCCCCGGTACCCAGTACCCAGTACCCGGTCAGCCTCCTGCGGCCGGACCCTACGGGGCCCTGGCTACCTTAGAACTACCTACAAACCCTTTTTTTATCATACGTATTAATAAACATATTATTTTTTTGTTACTAACAAAACCCGGGATATATGGCTCGTACTAATTAGGCGGCGATCGACCTTTTTCGTGGATTTTTTTCTGTAATTCCATTAAATTGTTTATATTTTATTAGTTAGTTTTTACGACCTTAGCCGTCAATCAAAATAGTTAAGCTGGCGTGATATATTCCACTTCAAATAATATGTTTAAAAATAGATAGATTATTTTTGCAAATAACGAATAGCTTCTGCTATTAATTGTAAACACATTGCATGTTATAGAATTAATCATTGACGTTTTTTAGCGTTTTTTAGCGACCTTAGTAGCGTGAATTGAAATGCAATCGTAAAATGTATCCATCTCCGTATAAACCATAGTTCTAGAACTGATATTTGTGCTTTACGATTCGTGACAATTTGTTATCATTACCCTAAACCTAGCTGAAACCGTCGAAAGTTTCTGCAGATTCTAATTAATACTGCAATGGGTTGGTAATATGAAAAATTGACAGATGACAGGACACCGAAGTTCTATCTTAGGAGAGACCTTGAAACAAATCAAGGAAGATCAATAATATTATCTTTTTTTAGTACTCAACTTTAAACGCATTTTTTTCCTCATAACACCAACCAGTACCTAACAAACACATATGCATAATTGTTTACTCTATAATATTTGTTTTTCTTATCTCTTCATAAGTACTTAAATATTATACTATACTCAAATTATCTGGTACACGTAAACACTTACTCTATATATTTTTTTCTCATCTCTTTGAACTTATCTATTATTCTATATTAATTATTATACTATGCTCAAATTATCTGGTATTCACAATTGTTTTTTTCTATACTATTCTTTGCATCTCTTTATACTTAATTATTACACTTTTTCTAGATTTTCTAGATATTTCCATGTCAATACTAGGTTTTTTCCTTTCTAATTTTGTATAATGGCACTTAATATGAACTAAACTTGTCAATTTGACTGTCCTAAAACGGGATTTGTTCCTGGTTGGGCAGTTCAAGCTTTTTTTACATGTTTTTGTTAAATAATGTGTGTTTCAAATAAATAAATATTACTATTATTATAAGAGGTTGATTAATGACGTGGAAAACTATTGGAACAGTGTGGAAAGTCCTGGGTACAATGGGAAGGCTATTAGGAGGACTATTGGAACAGTGTGGAAAGTCCTGGGTACAATGGGAAGGCTATTATGAGGACTACTGAAGCAGTACGGGAAGTCCTGGGGAATGGATAGGAACCATTTGTGGAAGATTCCAAATCCCACCCTGGAATTTAACAAATGATTTTGATGATGGTCTACATGTGCACTGGGTTCCCCCTCAGTAAATATATTAATAATGTAGTCAATAAAAAATGAATAAAAAAGCGTCATTTATAGCTTCAGTTTTCACGTAGTAGGTAATTATTAATAATATTTAACGCCCATTGCCTGATTGTTTAATCATAGATGGAATTTCTCGCGTAATTGATTCTGTCGAATCGACACATAGCAACCGACGTCAGGTATTATACAAGTCGTATCTCTATCCACTGTTCAAACAATATAATTCAATTAAATAAACCGAACAAAACGCAGCAATAATCACAATCATAATTAATAATTACCCGGAGCGCATAAAACAGTTTGTTAGACTGGAGATAAACACTCAATTACCGCTCCATTGTGGGCTCACCACGACTGGATGCACAAATGCAGTTTGTAATGATTACCAGCGATTACCATCGTCTGAGGAGACAATGGGGATAATTGCCAAGAAGACGAGGTGATTACCAGGCCTTGATTAGCGGTGAATGTCTGCAGGTTGCGGGTTGCCTTATGTCTTGCGCAGGTATTGATACCCGTCCCGGACCGCAGTCATTAACTTTGTCCAGATCCATTTCTAATTAATATTCAGCGCAGCTTCTTTCATTGAGGGGATTCAATGGTAAATTAAATATTTGCAGCGTTGATTCTTTTAATCAGAACTCACGCGTTGTTTTTGTTGACGGATAACTGACATTCCTGCGCACCCTCCGCAGGGGTGTGCTGAGAATGGGTATTGTTCAACTTTCATACTACATCCGGAAAACCTATACCTAGATTACTTAGCCGAAACAAATAATCAAAATTTAAAAAAAGTAATAAAGTATGATTGAAAGTAAAAATATGTGTACGAATTTTATCCACGTGTGTGAAAAACCACATAAATTCGGTTCCCATTTAAAAAAAGAAAGACAGCACAACCTAGTATCTACAGTATAAGTAATATACTTTGTATCCTAATTAATGCTTCGTTTTCGAAACATGTTGAAATTAAACCATGGTGTAAACAAAATACTTCTTGGATAGGCAGAGGTCCTGGGTTCGAGCCCCAAATGCGACTGAAATCTTTTTATTGAAGAATTTTTATTTTATTAATTTGATTAAAAATGACACCAGAAAGTAATTTAACATCTATTTTTTTTGCAGTAACTCCACACCGGAGGCCCTGGGAGAAATAATTTCCATCGAGGCCTATGTCATCTTTGGGGATGCTGTGTGAAGGGTATTTTACGGGATGGGAAAGAGCTAAGAGTGAAAGTAATAAAATATTTATTTGCCCTTTCTTCTTAATAATCTGCAACTATACATAAAACACATTACAGGTACCTACCTACCTATATGCGATGTTTATTCATATTTTAAAATATTTTATAATAAAACAATGTTTTTTGAATATTTTTGTAACGTCTTCTTAGGAATTTACCTGGTGTTCTCGTACATTCTCAGTTAGTTACTGTCAGTGAGTTAGAAAATAAAAAAAATTACATACATACACTATGTATCCATGGAAGGAGGTACGAGGTATGAGAAACCTTACATCAGTAGATCAAGTACGGCTGGTACATTGTAAAAAAATATACTAAAAGCTCTACATTCGGGCATGCCCTACGTTGTAAAGTGGATATTCAATATACATTATGAAGGCATAAGTAATATTAATGTTTTATCATTAATATTTATAATTCCTGAAAGAAATATTTTAACCTTCTCAGATAAACTGTGTTTAAGCTCATCGTAAATTATTAAACAACGTTCTGCAGAAAAAAGCAAGCCATCGAAATTTTATGAATATCTTTATTATTAATATGCTAAGGTTTGTCGTGCACGCCTCTCCAAGTGCTAGTAATGCGTATTAGTTCTGGTATTCATTGCATTCTTAAAATCTGTTTCTATGATCTGCCTAAATCTAAAATTTCATTATGTGAAAGATGAACCATATTTATAACCTGCAAATTGAAGTACCTACCCTGTACCAACAATGAATTGTTAATAATTGGCACATAAAAAAATGTTAATGTGTCTTAATTTCTTAAAACATATTAAAAACACGCTCATTTCATTGAGATTGATAAAATTCATTCAAAATAAATAAAATATCTGTCATCCGTACTAGACATTTACTAAACCTTTAATTTAAAAAAAAATTAATCATTCCTTTTGGATGGTTATTTTGGCCTCCAATCCAAAATTAAGTTTTGTATGAAACAGGCACCGCAACCGTTCCCCTTAATATTATTTTCTTTCTCAGATATGTATCGGCTAGCCTCCGTCTGCAGAACGCCTATCAACTGACAGAACCTCAGGTAATAACTTAGCTATGAAATTTGCTAATTACTATTTTCTCCGTAATCAGTCATTTCGCTAATAATACACAATTTTTACGCTGATTGCGTGTAAGAGTCACTTCGGACACCTGGTGC
The DNA here is from genome assembly GCA_022606495.2 of Halesus radiatus. Taxonomy (NCBI): domain Eukaryota; kingdom Metazoa; phylum Arthropoda; class Insecta; order Trichoptera; family Limnephilidae; genus Halesus; species Halesus radiatus. The sequence continues at coordinate 28,481 of JAHDVE020006082.1, read as the reverse complement.
ACAGTTATTAGCATATCATTAATCCTAATTATAAACCTGCGAAATCAATTTGCATGTAAACACAACTATTTGATCGTTGAATTGTTTGTCTCGCCTTGAGACTTCTGATTTTTAATTAGCACTGTAACTATCCAGTTATGGGTAATCTTAAAAGCGTTTTAATTATTATTGCAACACTCAAGACTTCCACGTTTTTATGTTCAGTGTGCGAATTATTGATTTGTCAAAGTTAATGTCCAGTGTTATGGCTCTTTTGACAGTCCCAATTACCCATTGAATGTCATGAATCTTGATTTAAAGTAGTTTTCGAGGAAACTGCGAAATGATGTGATAACGATGATAGTTTTTTGTTGGTTTTCTCGGAAAGATACAATAATGAAATGGAAATGATATTTGAATATAGTTTTATATGTGTATAACAACCGTGAAATTAAATCTGCGAAATAATTTTCAATTCGGTTCACCAAACTTCCGTCAATGTAGCTGAGACGTATGTTTAACAAAAACATGAATATTTCATCGTGTTTTGAAAGCGATTTGAACAAACTTAGGATGGGGAGGAAGGTTTAGATTGCAATGCACAGCGACGTGTGAAGACAGAGTTGTCGGGAGAATGCATGATGGCTTGAAGAAAGAGTCGTTGATACCTGGCAAGACATGACACAAGTCGAAATAACACAAAATGTATTAAATAATAAGATTAATGAATGTATCACATACTAAGGTATTATTTGCAACCTTCAAACTCAATGTCAACTACGCATTCCATTACACCATGGAAGTTGTCCTTGAGAGACCTTGTAGGGACCTATCCTGTTATTTGCATAATTCTTTAATTTGTAGGTCCATGGCAATGCTACTCTGGTAAAAAATTATTTTAATTCTTGAATGAATATTCTTCGCTCGATGATATTCACCGTCAAACATTTTAAAACTTCTTTCTGCAATTAGCATCATCCATGATGATGAAGAGATATGAATCATTGTTCCGTAACAGCCCCTCGATGACTATCTGATATCACGAATATTTTTTTTTAATTTTAATAATTTCACACCATAAACGAATGATTACTTGCCGTCAATAATATTGGAAGGAATTTAAATTATTACTGGTATGAGGAATGAAAGGTTGTATAATTAAAAGTATATGTTTTCCTGTTTGTATTCTTGAGAAAAATTGCTGGGAAAAGCTTTCGCCAGCAAAAATAAATTTTGATTTTGCTTTTAGTTAGAGCGGAGGTTTTTTTTAACATTAATTATCGTAATTTTGGAAAAACTATGGTAGGAAGGACGAAATTAGATGAATTGAAAGAAGATCTCATGTGTGGTAAACGGGGAGATCCAGAAATAATGCAAGGCTGTGGTAAGCGTAAGGCAAAAGAATTATAAAGGAAGGCTTATATGGCTTGAACGAGTAGAGGGTCAGGAGATGGTGGGCAAGTGGACGTTATATAAAGTCGAATAAGTTCCAATAAGACGTGGCATGTCAAGTGAAATAATTTTAATTCAGTTTACTTACACAAAAAACATGACTTTATTTATAAAATATTTAATTAATGGGTATACGTTATCAGATAAGAGAAATTCTTGTATCTGATAAGGGAGCTACGACTCTTAATTTGGTATGTACAAAATATTTTGTTTGCTTCTATTTATAAAATGTTTGTATGAAATATTTACGTATGTAAGTTTTTTTAAAGAATAGTTTAATTTTATTTATTTGTTCTTATTGGTCATTAATACAGCTATGGTCGAAAAAATAGGTACTTATCGAAGCGAAATGTTTTCAACCCTTTAATCAGAGGAAAAAATAGGTACTTATCGAAGTGAAATGTTTTCAACCCTTTAATCAGAGGAAAGGGGTAGCGATAGTTTTAAAATTCAGAACCAACTTTTTTAATTACTTCTCTATAATTAATTTCACAATTTTAACCATTCATAAATTAAGAGAATCATCATTTTTTTAAAATGACGTTGATAGTGGCAGTGGCAGGCCGTGGAAGAATGAGTAAGTGACTAAACCGCAAGGATATCTTCATAAAGCGGTACGACGAGGAATTTGCTTGCAGCTTCCCACGTGATTCACCGCCGATGTTGAACGCTGACTCCGGTACTGGCAGATCTCTGGGAGATGATTCAGTGAGAAATCGTGCCTTCTGGCATCTCAGATGATTAAATGATTACACAGAATTCTGCAATAATCAGCAATTATTGTGAAAACAGGAATACCGGAGGTTTACTAGCAATTATCATTGGTCATCGAATCGTATCATAGATTTTTATAGACTTGCTATCTCAAAAGAAAATCTAAAATAAATTATTTCAGATTTTTGTCTCGTTTTTTTTACGTCAAACGCGATAGTTCTAAGCTCCCCACTTCATATTCACCACGAGTTATGGAGCATTGAAAAACCCATCCACATGTCAAAAAATATGATAAGAATTATTGAAATTGAAGAGATAACAACTGTTTATTTATTAGTGTTTTTCTTACGAGTGTATTTGAGTAATCTTGTATGACATTATATTATATAGTATCTAAGTAATATTTACAGCTTCCTGTAACTGTCACTTGTTAACCTACTGTCGGCCTAAACGGTCTAATAAATACAATTGTTATAAAAATCGTCATTCTCATTTATACATCACTATATGTAACAATGGTTTTTTTGCGGCAATTTTCCAACGATATAACCTATCAATAAATTACTTAAAAAATATACTTAGCATTCACCACTTTATAAATAATACATTGATATCTACATGTTTCGAAAGCGATGCTTTCATCGTCAGGAATATATGAATACTAAAATATAATGTCAAGCATAGACAAATCATAAAATAAGAACACAATAATGTAAGAATAGACAAATTATAAACATAAACAAAAAATAATTAAAGTGCGCAAGTAATTAATTAGAAATTTAAAATAAAAACATATATATTTTTATTATTAATATTAATTCGAAAATAAATACAAGAGTTAGCTATTTTTAAAAAATATCTGATTATTTATTAAATTTAATTCACTATTAACGCTATTTCTGATTTCTAAAATTTAATATTTATCTAATTGTAAACCGGTTGTATTTGTATGTAAATTTTTCAATGTTAAGAGTTAGGAACATCTAAGGAGTTTAAATAAAAACAGCTATTCTGAATTTGCAAATCATATTTTAGAAACCAATCATTGATTTGATATAAAGAAAGGTTTTAAAAAAAAACTCTTGAATTTATTTTCGTATTAATATTTATAATAAAAATAATTTCCTTTTTAATTCGGAATGTAAATTGATTGCTAATCCCCTTTAATCAATTTTTGTATGTTTATAATTTGTCTATTCCTACATTATTGTGTTCTTGTTTTTATCATTTATCTATACTTGAAATTATTATTTGTATTCATATATTCCTGAGGATGAAAGCATCGCTTTCAAAACATGTATATATCAATGTATATGTATAAAGTGGTGAATACTAAGTATATTTTTAAATTCATTTATTAATAATGACGTCAGAAAGTGAATACCAATCGTTTGAAAAAATTATATAACTTCTAACTTATAATTAATGGATGTTTCATTATTACGTTGTAAAACATCGATTCGCTACGGATTAGATTGCTATGTACGCAGGCATTTTATATGACTTTGGTTTTTTTTTTAAAGTGATCCCGAAAAGGTAGAATTTAAATAACTACCGTTAGGTCCCCGCCGCACTGGTAACAACCTTTCAATTACACAACGCTACAACCGAATGATCTAATATCTATATAGGTTTATTATAGTAAATATTTGCAGCAATAGACACAAAATACGTAGGTAATAGGCAGCTATAGATTTTATCGCATCGCGACTATTATTAAATAAAGAATAATAATTACAAATTGGTTACACCTACAGCCTACATCATGTTACCTCCACATTCTGTAGCGCGTAGCATCGCAATATAACCTTCATACAAATGACGAATACCTGGATAGGTACTACCTACAATATTTTAATTTGCACGTAACATATACCTCATAGGCGTGTCGAAATTTTTTTTTTTTTTTTATTCCTGTGATGTCCGGGAGAAAAAAGCTGCCGGTTTATTTATTAAATGAACACAAGTTTTCATTACTGAAAAAAATGTAGATACTGTATCGAGGCATTTTTCTGGAGGGCGTAAACATATAGAGAAACGTTCAGTCCATAAAGGCTGAAAAACTGTACCTACAATAAGAAAAACGAACCATTAAATTATATAAATATAATTGTTGTTATTATTTAATTCATAGAACTCTATTTTTTTTAAATCAAAGTAATTTACATTTAATAATGTTGTTATTAAGTTCTGCAAGTATTACATTTTTTCATTTATTATTGCGCCAGCTGTTTCGGCGTTTGTAAATGGCTTTGAGCGCCGAAACAGCTGTCACGATAATAAAAATCCAATATATTTGCAGAACTTAATAATAACATCATTATATTTGATTAAAAATATATGTTATATCACAACCGTTTTAGATAAATTGTTTATATATGACAAATTTACACTTTTTAGTAAGATAGTAAAATACCCTTCAAATATTCAATGCGAAATAAATTCATACCCGAACTTGTAAAAACGACACACAGCCAATCTTTGGTCATAGAGTAATGCACGCCGCTGTCACTTTATGTTCAGTAAAATCGACAAATAATGTCAGGAAATGATCCAGGTTGTGTACTCAAAGGATAAACCAACAGTCTATAGTGAACTCAAAGTTTTTTTTAACCTTATGATATTGCGGGTGTTTTCCGGAAATTTGTAAAGATTAATTAATTATTTGGAGTCTGTGATTCCAGCAATATATTGGGCTCGGTGGAGAAAACAAAAAAAAATAACTGTATCTCAAAATAATCATTAAATTTGACGGCCTCTATGGTCGAGGGGTAAGGCTCTCGACTACGAATCCGAAGGTCACGGATTCAAATCCCGGCGTGTGCAAATAAATTTTATTTAATTAATTTGTGCTGTTTCACGATTAATTAATTAAAAAATAATATATAGTATATTTGTGCACGTTCCAGAGTGGTAGATACTCTCAGTATCGCCCTAGTGAAAGACCAACATTCAGAATTTAAACGTTGCTTGAAATGGCTTTTAGCCGTGTTTGGTGACCAGATCTGAATAGCCAGTTATTTCCCCACCTTCCTCTTCCCCTTCTCCTTCCCCTCCCCAATACCTTCAGCATCACAACATTGTGCGGTATAAATATAAATAAAAAAATTATTTTATTATAATCTTCCATGTAAAATCTTGAATCGATCCCGTCACCTAAAAAAACAAATAAGATAACCTGAACTTGTTTTCCATAAACAGATAAACAGGTCTGATTTTTTTTCTGAAAGTAATGTATGTTTTTTATGAAGATTGGCTACGTACCTTCCTCATTTAATTAACATCAATTTTCACAGACAATAGACAATAAACTGACTCTGCTATAGATGGCATGATATCATTGGCAGTGAGTAAAACAAATTGCCCAGCCACATTTTTGAGTATGCATAATCTAGCAATCAAATCAATCTCTTCCCACGAAAATTATCCTTTCGTATTTTAAAAACTTTACTTTTCCTTGCTTGTATAAACTGCAATATAAATTCATTATCAAAAAATGTCTGGAGATTATTAAAGAATGTTTTATTAAACCGGTTTTCATAACTCATTTAGCATTGTATCGTACAAACTCATCTGTTATTCCGGCTCTTAAACTGACTAAAATAATGATTATCTTGATTATCAAGTTTTTCAAAGATATCCCCAACGTCTTCCATTCACTTGTGCATCATATATTCATCTGTCAATCCATTCAACTACCTACCCCCCACCCCAACATTTTCTAAACCTATGTGTGATTTTATCTCCCTACAACTGTATGTGTCTCCTGAGGTGGCAGTATCCGGTTAATAGTTCTAATACCCGTTGGTATGTGTAGCAATTTTTGGTTATACGTTAAATCTTACAAAGAATTCCAAAAATTTTGGCAGGAAATGTAAGAAGATTATCGAGTCAAAGAATATCCTATTTTTTATTGTGTTTAAGTTTAATTTGTAGAACTCCAGTTTTATTTAAAGTTTTCAAAATTAATACTATTTAAATAATTAAAATCAGAACTCCTACAGACTACGTTTTTAACGCCCTGAATTTTATGTCTCTGAAACAATTACATACAAAAGATATTTTAATTTACACATTCAAAAATCAGAATAACTTTACACATACAAACTTGGATCGATTCACAAGATCCGCATTACAACTTATATTCCATCAACCTACAACAAAAACTACCTTTGGAAAAAGAAATTTGCAATATTTCTCTATAAAAATATTTAACATCCTCCCTCTGGCAATAAAAACCATTACAAAATTAACCGACTTCAAAAAAAGTATTAAGATATGGATTATGGACATGTGAAGGAAGAATATAGATATGATGTTGCAACCTTAGAGTAATAATATACCTAGAGACCTTTCTAACCTTCCCCAATAATAATACGTACAGTTGACATACTCGCAAAGTATAGCTCTCTCTTTATGCTCGGTTCTATAAACATATGAGAAAGAGCGACAAACAATTTTTGTTCAAAACATTCATTTGTGGGAGGGTGTTAGTCGATGAAGCCAATTTCTTTGAACGCACGAACTTCACTTCGGTGATATCTGTCAGGCAAGTTGACGGTCAGAAAGCGATAAAAGTGAAATAATTACCTGAATTGAGTGATATCCACAAAAAAAAAGCTATGGCTATATGTGCAGTGATCGGGTGCTTCAACTGAAGTACTAAAGGACCAAAAAAAACAGTTTTCACAGGTATTTATCAAGAAATTAGTTTTTTTCACTTTGATCTCAAATATTTAATAATCTACTGTATAAAAGAACTTGGAACCTTCGCCAATATTTATTTTGTATTATTGTAATAAACATCCGTTTTAATTGAGTTTTAATGCATTTTCAATATATTACATTTACAATAATTTTGCGTAACAGGGTTTAACGGTCACGGCATTCTTTCTAATATTTTTTTAGAATTCTTATTAATCTTATTGCATTATCATGTTCCTCTAGTAATATTTTAATATAATTACGAAATCTTACTTAAATTTTTTTATCAAACTTAAAATATACTTGACCAAATTCATATTCTTTATATAAAACCATGTACAATGTGACCTTAGAACGGGGTACCCCAGTAAGGTTACATTTTTTTGCGATTTTTTTGTTAAACTTTAAGAAATAAATAAATAAATTAATAAGAATAACTTTGTTTACACCACTGTTTATAATACATATATAAATGTCCACATGTTTCAGAAGCCAAGCTTCTCCTTTAGGATAAACAATATTTATCCCGATGAAGGAAGCTTAGCATCTGAAACATACAGAAATAAATATTTAAAAAACAGTGATGTAAACAAAGTTTTTATAATTAATTATATTCATAATTACGGTACAAAATAATTGCGAATCTTTCAAAGAAATAATTATTATTTAGTTTTAAAAACGGTTAAGTTAGAAAAGTATTATTCTATTTTAACAATTGACTTCCGAAGGCATTATTTTTATATTGTGTTGTTTAATTTGTAGAACTCGTTAAGTTTGATCATTCGTCTTCGGAAGACGAAACAGCTGTCACACGTAATAATAATTTCACTTCTTATCGAACCCAAGACGTTACCTTTTTATTTTCTGTATATTTTTTCTATTTCATGTGCCATTTAAAATTTGTTAATATTTTTTTCTTCAGTGATTACATATTGGAATGAGGTTTTTATGCTTTAATAAGTTATTCCAATAAAATAAATGAATAGTAAGATTATTTTATTTTTATTATTTTCATTTATTGTATTTAAAATCAATATCCTCCTGTTTGGTAAATATTTCAAACACAAAGTAACCTTATAGCTTAATAACAAATAACTCCCGTACGTTTGAGGATTTCGGAATCTCAAAACCATCAATCCGTGCAAACTATTTGCATCATTAATTTGAATTTTGAAAACCCATCACCGCGTTTATCCGCGGCACGGCAATAATGGCGATAACCTTAAAAATTTCGACGATGAATAAATAATGGTTAATGGTTAAATCAATTTGGCAAATTGTTCAAATTGATAGACTATTTCTCATCTTTTGTGGAGGTGATTACCGACCATCACACGACCAAAGGAACGTACTATACGGATGTACACCATCGAATGGATTACGCACATTCATTGCCCGTACACTCATTATGACTAAAACTAGCTGTTTTCTTGGAAAAATCACGGGATGTAACTTGAATTGATTTATTCCACTGTTCAAAATGGCCTGCAACGAAAACCATAATGTACTCGTACGTACATTTCAAATATTGATTTAAAATACTTTTGAAAAGATTCTTTTTATATTTTCCTTAACGCATCCTTTGGTACCAATTTTTTAAAGATCACGCACGTACGTGCACAATGGAAATAATGTGTTTATTTTAACAAACCATAGTTTTTTTTTTAAATGTATACAATTTAGACATTAACACCAATAATAAACTTGTTGTAGAAGTTTTGAATAATTACTTCGAAAGTGCATCTCTAAGCATCCCTTACCTTGTTGTCCCTTAATAGAACATATTTCTTCGGGAATTTCTGGCCCTCTACAACAACCACATCGATAATTTCGGTAACTTGTCATCTTTCCCGAGCGCGACTGCAGACCGTTACCGAACCAACATCATGTAAACTAAAAACACTTAATGTGGTATAATATTGACAAATCTTGAATTTGAGATATGATATCGATGAAGATAACATAAATTGAACTGGTCTCATTAGCTAAGTTGGTTAAGCGGTTGGTCCGGATAGGCAGAAGTCCTTGGTTCGAGCCCAGATGCGACTGAAATCTTTTTATTTTCTGTCGTTTTTTTCCGTTTTTATATTTCATTTGGGTTATGTTAAAATTATTTTCTACAATGATTTAAAATGCTTAATTTAATCGACGTGCATTGTTATTTGTTAGTTGACGATCGGTAGTCGTGCTCGGGAACGATGACAAGTTACCGACATTATCGATGTGCTTGTGCTTGGGGGGATGAAATGGGGATAGGAGGTGTTCTAAGTTCATCTCCAATCCTGATCTGAGATAATGGATCAATGATGAGGCAATTTAGTTCTCCTATATAATTTCCAAAATATATCTGATTTTTGGATTGCAACCTTTAGAACTCAAACGTCAGATGAAAATCTTGTGTCTGTTACCTAAATATTTTAACTAAAGCTACTCCCCAGATCTAGCTTTACTGATTACTTCGATAACGATGCACGGTCGGGAGGCACGCCAAACGCGTGCCCAGCATTTGTGCACGGTTGACATTTGTCGCATGAGAACAAGTCTAATGCTCAGCAGATCTGTTCCAGAAAGATATACCAGCAGTAGTGTTTCCTCTCTCTTACAACAAAGGTCGCTTCGAGACCCTGGTTTGTTTACTCATTTCTCCACTTAAATGACCTCTCACAACTTCATACAACATATTCAGAAAATTTTCCTCATTCATCAGAGTAGAAATATATGTAGCTTGCACGTCTAAACAAAGTCTCGCCAACTGAAGGTCTGGCATCATGAAATTTTGAGAGACTACAATTTAGTTGAGAACTACTTTCATCCGGCAGCAAAGTTTCCATCGTGAGCTATGGAGCTTTAAAAGATCCATTACACTATTAAAATATAATCAAAAAGGCAATTTTTTATCTTTGTTCAATTGACCAATCGGAAAAATGTGGAGAAATATGTAAATAATTAAAAGTGACTGTTAAGTTTTTATTAGAGTAATTTTTGTTTATGTGTGATGAAGTATCGATCTCCAGGTATTATTGAATCCTCATCTCCGTGACGAGATGATATAACTACGATGATGATGTTGCCGGTCGCTGGCTGCGTCTTGACCTTAAACAAATACAACATCAAACGTGGCAAAAGTATTAAAAATAAGCATGTTCATTTGGCCGCCATTCCGATACGTACCACAGTACTAGTAAACAATGAGAATGACTATTATTATCGATCGAGGGGGTTTCAAAACGTAACATTAAAAAAAATTACAATTAATGCTTATTGCAAAAAGTCTGCGCTCGTACATCGTTTACGGGAGCGTGTTTTTGGTAAACTCACCTTTGATAGGTATAGGATTTAATTTGTTTTTTTTTTTTTAATTATTGTGCATTTAAAAGAAATGTATATATACACATAACTGTAACTTTGTATCTATCACATTATTTAATCAAATATACCACCCAATTTTGACACAACATGTCTTCGTAATGGTCTTCATTTTAACGTATTCACCTTTGAAACGCCGATAGCTCGCGATCTACTTCTTCCGTAGTATACCGAAGGTAAATTTGTGCGCTTCCCACAAGTCTATTTTCGTAATAACTAACTTTTTTTAGTAAAATTGTGATTTTGGAAATTGTACCATCTTACCAGATAATGTCTTTATATATTTTTTTAAAATTGTATCTATCTCTCATAAGAAGTTTCCCCTTAATAGTTAGTTGTATTTAGAAAGGTGATTTTTTGACATATTCGATCGGATATCCCGGAGTTCAACGGATACAAACTTTGAGTATCCGATGGGTATTTCCAGGCACTAAAAGTTAAACGAAACCGATTGCGTGTTCGTATTAATAAAATGGTGTACGTACAAAGTGTGTCATTTGACTATGTTCCTTCAAAAAAAGTACTGAATTTCAAATGTCTTTTTCATAACCCTAGTAGGTTTTGCCGTAAGAATACAATTCCCGTACCTAGTGCTAATAGTAGAATAAACATTGCCGTATGTAAGTAAAACTAATAATGAATAGTACCTAAGCAAATATACTCCTATAAGGTTCCTAAAAGAAGAAAAATACATAATGCTATATATTTTTTGCCGGCACTTTACATCTTGAACGTCGCATTCGTCATTGAGCCACTCGGCATGCACGCCGGGACGTTACGCGCGACCTTCTCGGAACCATACTGTCCCGGCTCTGTGCTCAAACTCTGTGTGAACCAACCGAGCTCCGTCCACTGTGAGCCAAGACACACGACACTGGTGACCACACGCTACACGGCATGCACACCACACCACACGGCACTTGACACACATTCGGGAATAGTGCAAAACGTTCAATCGAAATGTGGTGCTGGAGAAAGATAATCTGGATTTTATGGACAGCCAGGAGCACTAATCGATCCATTCTCGAGAAGCTAGGCGTCCAGTCAGAAATCAAACACTAATAAGACGTTACAATGTAAATTTGGTATTGAAGAAGAATGCTCCGGATTCCATAGACGCCCAAGCAAACTAATCAATCCATTCTGGAAGAGCTTGGTAACCGAAAAAGGCTATAAACTGTCTACAACGCATCCAAAGATGCTTCAGACACGTTGTTGTCCAAAGGGAGATCTCGCACCTGTAGATGGCAAAGTGGAAGGCATGAGAAGCAATGGAAGGTCACCTTGAGGAGTTGGCCCGATTAAGTATCACAGGCATCCGAAAGGTAGTTGTTGTCTGCGGCTCCCCATGTGGCGCAGTACCGTGAGAAGTGTAGGAGCCTGGTTCACAAGGGTTCTTGGATCCTCAGCAACTAAGCAATGACTCAAGAATATCAAGACGTTCTATGATGGACAGGATCTGCGTAAGATAATTAAAGTGTATAACATTAAAATAATATGTATATATATTTTTTAAATAATTAGTCACGTCTCGTCAAGAGAATTAGAAGCATCAAATTATTATTTTTGTATAGTTGCACAAAGCAAGGTCAAATATGCCTTATGACTGTTATTAATTTATAGACAAGACAGAGACCAAGAGGCTTTAAGGTCAAATATGTATCTGGGGGTAGAATGTCGTAGAGAGCAAATAGATTTCGAGAGACATAGTTGCCATGTAGGCGAAACAAGTTGTGAAACCCATCAAATCGCGTTCATTAATAACCGAAGGTATGACGAAGACGTCCCAACACAATTTATTTTAAAAATTAAAGCAAATCCTCCTAAATCAGAAGCATAAAAGGATCAGCCCCTGCAACCATTCTCGCAATTTAGTATGTTGTAATATGTTAAAAACGTACATTTCAAAAATCAACTACAGATAATAATAAAATAGTTATTCTCCTGCTCTTTCGAAATGAATGATTAAAATCATATAATCATAACGAGTGGGAGACTTAATTAATCTAGTAATCTATTTATTTATCAATTTAACCAATTTATTGGAATAACTCCTTGAAGATTATAAATCTCACTGTAATATTTAATCATTAAAGAAGATAATCTAGACAAATCTCAATGAAATATGAAACAGAAAAAGACAGAGAAAATAAAAAAAGGAAACGGTCGCAAGTTCACAAGTGTTGTTCCGGTAAGAATATCTGAGTTCGAGTCCCATTTGCGACCGTTACCTTTTTTTTATTTTCTGTGCTTTTTTTCTGTTTCATATTTCATTGAGATTTGTTAATAATATTTTATTAATTTTTTTTTCTTCATATTTAAAAGTGATTGTTTTACAATCCAATCATATTAACCTCTCTAGAATAAAGCCCGTATCGGGGTTAACAATTTTACAAGTGAAACTTCTATATGCCAAATGATTTTGAATCAAAATAAAGTTTGAAAAAAACGCGTAACGCGTGGTCCCCCTGCTTATGAATCAATCAGTAAAACACTACATGCAGGATGTTACATTCTAAGGATAGTTGTTACGTATCATTGGATATAATGTTACAATCAGACGGCGACGTAACAATGGTTAAAATTACTCCGTTTCGCCAACACGTGAGAAAATATTTGTGTTTCCAGCTCATAAAAATTCTATAAGACATCTGACGGTTGGGAGTAATCGATTGATCGAAGACATTCATGTTTTATTCAGCTTATGAAATTCATAAACGGATTCGAATGCCTATCTAATTGTAGATATTAATTCGAAATTAAATACGAAATCCGACGGACATCATTATAACTTTACTGCTTTGTATAGTAGATCTCAAATACTGATTGTGAATACCTTCGTCGGCATTATAGTAATACGGCGTGATTATATTTGTTTTTGCGACATTTCGTTTCGAATTGTTTGTACTTTATCTTGTTTACAACTTACGTGATATGTATATTAATCGTAATGTATTTCTTCGGAAAAATGTATGATTAAATGCGTAAGGTTATATTATGTGGTACTGTACGAAGCAGTGGAAGTGAAAAGACTGTTGACAAGGTGAGTTAGAAGGTACCTATCTAAAAAAATTGAACTTATACCAAATTACTAGAGACCTGAAGAATTCACGTTATTATTTGGGAATAGTGGGTTATTTTTCGGTGAAATTCGCGTTATTTTCGGTAAAATTGTATTATTTTTCAACAATAACGATAGTATTTTGTAACAAAAATTAAGTTACGAATATTTTCCCTTTTTGGTATTTTTCAACAATAGTAGTCTAAACGATTTAGTTTTTTTTTAAATTTTTAAATTTGAGAATATTGTTTTCTTATTTTAAAATGTCAGAATATCGCGTAAAAAATACGAAAAATCGCGCTTATTTACGCGAAATTCGCGTAAAATTGACAAATTTCACGTAAAAATTCGCGTAATCGCGAACGCTTTAAGGTCTCTGCAAATTACATACTCGTATCTATGTATTGTATCTACACGTATAGTATTACTGTACTAGTGATTAAAAAAGAAAATACCCAATATGCCTTACCACCTAAAGGCGCAATAAGCACATTACGCAAGCATATTGCAATTCCCCCATAGAGCCAGGGGGACTATGTCAATCCCATTTGAAAGAATGTTGAGAGGCTACATAAAATGGGGAGAAGGATATGGTGAAGAGAAAAAGGAAAAGTATGATTGGGTCAGCTATTCAGATCTGATAACTAAATAAATATTGGTTCCATGATAAATCAACACATGTATGAATCGGAACGTTTTTTAAAAGTGATTTAAGTCATTAAAAGTAGAAAAAAAACTAGTCCGAAAACCTAATCTAACCTAACCTATTTATCCACGTGGGATTTAAGCTTTAAGTCCACCTCCTCCGGGACCAAAACTATGAGCTTACCGCGAAGGCGCCGAGGTCGTCAAAACACCTAACATATTTATATAATACCTAATGATAATGACTGGTATATTTACCAGGATTCAAACACGTGTTTTCCTATCGGGATTAAAGTTAAGTGATGTTCATTTTCCATGCATCTAACTACACATAGTCAGAATGTTTAATGATTATATTGATTTATCGTAATGATTGTTGATTGACTCTTTTCTGTAAGCCCTTTAACAATGCGCAGACCTTGGGGCCTCAATCACGTCCGTGTGATCATCACGGAGGTCACAGGATCATTATTATCATTTCTTATTCTGTCAGTAATATGAGAATCATCGCTCCTCCACAGCCAATACCTAGAAACTACAATCACGCCTCGGTACGTGTAGTTTTAATAGTAATATGAATATAACCATGTTAACTAGGCGGTCAATGCCAAAGACGTCGGAACTCTTCGTCATGTTTAAATGGACTTGCTATTGTTGAAGTTGTTAATTATAATTTGATGGGAATTGTCACCAAAATAGAAAAAAGTCTCTTAGTTTTTAGTTTTTTTTTATGTGTTCCCGCTCAAGAGTACCATAGATGAACTCGACGTAATTGCGGGGAATATTGTAATATTAAAGGAAGTAGGGAAGGGAAAATGGTTTGGACAATTTTTTGTTGTTGTTGTTGTTTTTTTTTAATATTTCAATCTTTATTTTATACTGTTTAAAATTATTATATAAAACGTATCGCGTAAATTTTACTTACTCCTACATTGTTTTTATTTTAGATAGATCGTGATAAGTATAAGTTATTTTTATTTTTTTATTATTATGTAATATTAGATATATACTACTTCTTTTTTAGGCGCTTCCTCAATGCTGAGGATCGTGACCCCCACACCAATCACCCTCGTGTACACCTCGTGATCATCCTCCTCGACTCCTCGCGATCCTACGCTGCATGGAGAGCTGCGGACACCGACGTTTCGGCCACCTGCGAGATTTGGTCACTCCAAGGCATCGGCGACCTTCCACTACTTCTCCCGCCTTCCACTTTGCCAGTGACCATGAGCTTCTCCAGGCAAGAGTTCTCAGTTTGGCGAGCGACATGTCCAAAGAATCTGAGGATAGGCTGTAGGCAGCGAGTTGATAGCGTATTGTGGATGCCAATCTCTTCTAGAATTGGAGTATTTGTGCGCCTACCTATTCATGGAATCCTGAGCATTTTCCTCCAGCACCACATTTTAAGGGCGTCTATCCGCTTCCTTTCGCTGGCTTCAATGTCGATTTTTCCACACCCCGAAGGAATATGGGGAAAATCACCGCCCGGATGAGTCTCATCTTGGCGGTCTTCGTTATGCCTCTATCACTCCATATCATTTGCAACTTGTATAATGTGTATGGTTACTACACATATACATAAAATAATTCATTTTATATTTCCACGAACCGAAATGGACTACTTGCTATAACACGGCCCAAGCTAGCATAGCAAGTAGAGAACATCTTTACTCATTAATATATAATATTATTTCTGAAACTAATGATTTGTACATAATGTATATATATATAGAGTATGTATGAAATGATGTATAATTTTTCTATGAGAATGCAGCACAAGAGTTCCAACCGCACAAGAGTCCCAAATGCTTTCAACCCGGGAAATTCAATTTGAAAGGCGGGTATAGGTACCACCGCCCCGGGATTTAATGGATAAGCACCACCTCTACCACAGGTCACCCCTAGTAGTTCGCTAAGTTTGGTGACTTAGCAGGGGTGCCCGGGTTCATGGGGGATTAAATTTGTGCAGGTCTTAACAGTAGCGTTTGTATGAAATGATATATGATTTTTGTATGAGAATTTCGCACAAAAGTACCAACCGCATAAGAGTCTCAACTGCGTTCAACTATATATAAATATATATATATATATATATATATATATATATCTAGCTAAGATTTACTAAACAGATATACATTTCATGCAGCTCTTTTCTTTTGTATACCACCTGAATCTGTCCACCGTTTACAAGGTTACAGATTAACATTCGAGACCTTTTTAGCAAGCCTATCATGTTTTACTGTAGAATTCGGTTTATATCCGCTATGAGATTGAACTCACTCCGGCCAGCTGCCAGCCATGCAATAAACCCACGAATCTATTCACTACCCCCAATATAACGATGTGAGCATATTTACATATTATTTTGTGAAGATGGAAATGAGTATTCTACCAAACCAAAAACAAACAAAGAAATCTGAACGTTTCCTCATGGTCATTTCTGTGGATTATTTCATTCTATACTTCTAATTGACTAGGTGTCATGTTGTTGTCTTTAATTCTCATGAAAACCTTTCTCATAATATTTACGCATTTTCACCTATCTAATCTCCTGTAAATTATCAAATTAAATTTTAAAATGTTTAATTAGGTACCTATTGACCCATCACTTAGGTGTAATATCCCAAGGGCCCGATTCCGGTACTTTTTAAGGATAAGACATTGTCCTTACCCTTAGGGTTAAACACACGTTGCTTAACCGCGGTTCCGATTCCGTGTCGATGACAATACATTTTTAAATGAGTTTGTAGTTTTATTCTTAAAAATAATAGGTACATCACACATACTTAACACATGTATTTTATTATTATTTACTTTACACGCGTGGTTTCTTATAAACATTAAAAATGTTGTCATTATTATTTGACATTTCGGGCTTTTGACATAGGTACTTTGCAAATATTGCAATTTGGTTGATTTAATGGAATTGTTATGCAACCATCAACGGAAATAACTTAGTCAATACGAAAATATTGAGTTATTTATTTGTAAAAACTGAGCAAATAACAATATTTTTAAAGAATGTCATTCGCTGAATGACAGCTGTCACTTGAGAAAACCGGAATCGCAGTTAAGCAAAAAGTCTATAAGCCTAAAGATATGGACAACGTCTTATCCTTAAAATGAACCGGAATCGGGCCCCATATCACTATGTGGTATTTAAATCGCAAAACGGTGGCTTTAAATTATAATACATAACAACTTGCTACAAGAATAAGGGTGGAAAGGAAAAAAAATGTGTTTTTTTAGGTGTGAAATAATTATCTATTATTTTGGGTTCAGTAGACGAGACGTCGAACCTTTTTCCTTGCTCAAGGACCGGCTTCTAGGAATAGCGGTCCAGCAGTCAAACCTTCCTTAATAATAATTGAGTTGCAATTTTCGGTTGAAGAATATTTTGCAAATCTGAAGATTGCGAAGAGGTTATGCCCGTTTTATATTAGTATCTACCCACAATTTAATTAAAAGATTTATGCATAGGTATAGGATTTTTCACAAAAACGGTGCTATACAAATCATCCAATTATTATTATTATGGTATGCCTTTATACCTGTTTCTAAAAATATTATTTTTCGACGATAAATTAAGGTTGTCTTTCATTTACACCATAGAATCCAAATATGTTGAAAGGCGTTAACTTGTACGTCCCTAACAATTATAAGTACTCGTGGAAGATCTCATGTACTATTTTATGCTTCAAAAGCGAGGACTTCTGCTTATTAGAACGAGTCAATCAACAGAACGGTTCAACTGTTTAACGATGCTGCCTTGACCGTTGACCTAACCCTCCCCTTACGATGCTAGAATAACCCAAAAGCTCTAGTGATGTACACTTAGTGTACACATTTAGAATTTAGTGCTTTTAAATTGGATAAAAATTAATAGCGTACATTTATTACATATATAAATAATTTTATTAATAGTGTATAAGTGCTGAAAATGGGGAGAAAACATCGACTACTCATAGGTAAAACGAATGATATGTCCATTACAGTCGGCAAATCACTAGGCTACTACTGACGACCGCGCATCGTGGCAAGGTGAGCGGAACCCCTTACCCCTCTCTTTCACTACATCACTACTCGGAAGTTATCAACATTCCTAAGTCACCTTTGCCCCCTCTAAGTCACCTTTGCTAAGAATGTTTCCTTATTGTAACTTCTCTCACCCCCCCCCCTCCAAATCACTACCACGCCTAACAATATCAAATTACTTCTGTACTTGTATCATTTATGTTAGTTTTAAGAACGCCAATGAATGACAGGGAAGTCTCGAAACAAATGGGCATTGTGAATTAAAACTCTTCAAAAACAAAATGTCAAGAAATAGTTAATGCCCAAGTCATACAAAAGATTATAATTATGTTACCTGTATGTTTTTGTTTGGTTATTGAAATATTTATAAAGAACAATAGAGAACAAACTTTTTTCCTTCGGTTCCTTCTGTTCCTTCTGAAGCAATTTGATATTGGGTCTATTTTCTAATATCCGATTAAAATTCGTTTAAACTTATAACCGTGAACAGAATAAAATATGAGATATTTTAAATGTTCTCATACCCAATAATCAATACAGCACAGTAATAGCATACTCAATTATTATTCCAAAGATAAAGACAGTAGCATCTAAATAATCTAAAAAAAACAAAAACTTAAAATTTGACGTAGTTATGCAGAAAGAGTCCAACCCAAAAATTGCCAAAATCGACTTTTTCATGTTTACCTACAGATGAAAACAAGATTTTTATATGCTAAAAACATCCAAACTCCAAATGCAATAGATTTTTCTTAATTTTGGTTTCACTTCACAAATACCATAATTATGCTTTTGTATTGTCAAATTATCAAACGCCTTTTTCTCGGCTTCATCTTTTTGGGTTGGATGCTTTCTGCATAACTACGTCAAATTACTTTTGAACAACCAATAATTATTTATTTTTTTTTGACTCAAATATAGCTGCCAAAACACAAGCATAAAAAACAAGTCTGAAAAAGCCAAATTCATCAGTTTATTATTCCACCAATTAAAAGCCACGCACTCGCGGTAGCAATAGCTTCGTCCAGACTCCGAGAGGCATGCGACGCATAAGCTAGACAAATGCGAAGTATCAATCAACAGTTGAACATTAATGGAAACAGCCGAATGAATTATTGGAGTGACAAATAATTTCATGCACTTTATTTAGTCCTTTTGACGGCTTAATAATACATTTGCTAGTTGTAAATGTATGGTGTGCGTTGTGTGTACTGTCTGGACGAAGCTAATGGCGATGGGTGGCAGTGAAGGCATCGCAGAGGAAGCTTTTAATTATCGTTTCAAATTGAATAAAAACTTCTTAAATATGTGAACAGTAAATTCGTGTCTTATCTTTGTAAGAGCACAAACCAACGATCAAGAATCCGAGCTCGTGTGAACCTCGACAAACAAAAGATCGGACTCATGTGAACCGTGAAAATTTCAAACAAATTTGATTAAATATGCGTTCTAGGTGGGCAGTTGGGCAGATAGATTGTCGATCTAAGTTCCGGCGAGATTGAAGAATTTATATGGGGTTTGATTTTGACGACGCATCCTAAACCTTTTCCGACCACAGAAATGACAAAAAAGTTACGAATTCGATGTTTTACTAACCAGCACATAACTGTGAT
This sequence comes from Halesus radiatus, assembly GCA_022606495.2. NCBI lineage: Eukaryota > Metazoa > Arthropoda > Insecta > Trichoptera > Limnephilidae > Halesus > Halesus radiatus. The sequence goes on along the minus strand of JAHDVE020006082.1, from coordinate 8,912 downwards.
ATGCATTGTTTACATTATAATTACTTCATATATTCATATTTGAAATAAAGAAAACGCAGTTTTTTTAAATCTCTCAGTTCCGCATTCTTTGCCGGAAATTTGTTTTCTTAATGAATGATAAATTAAAGCTCTTTAAAATAGAATACAACGTCTAGTCTCACTTTATGACAGTCAAATAAATTTAAATAGATTGAAAAGTTCATGAAAAGTTCAGGTTGAAAATGACGAGCTTGCGTTGAACTAGAAAATCTATAAAAACTGTGAAACTGTAAGGCCAGAGATTTCCGTTAGAGAGATTTTGCTGCTTTTTTTAAATATTTACCTAGCTGAGGTACCCAACAATGCCCGGGTACCTTCCTATCCTACTACACTTGCCTACCCCTACCCTGCCCTCTGCCCCTACTACCCCACTACCCTGCCCCTACCTACCTCTACTACTAACCCCCCTACCCCCCCTACCCCCTACCCCCCTACCCCCCTCCACCCTGCCTAGACCTAACCTACCTACTACCTACTTTCCACTATACTACCTACCTCTACCCCTACCCCTACTCAGTGATTTTCCTCTTATGATTAACATTATGTGTCCAAAAATTTATCAATCTTGGAATAAAACTAAATATTTGTATGAAAAAATGAACCTACCCACAAAACAGTCTTCTCTCTATTTATATATAGATGATTCCAAATAATAATAATGATAACTTATTAAATTGCCAGATCGAAAACATGGTCATATGGTGTAATTCAATTCAATTCAATTCATTATTCTTTTTAAAAATTTTAGAAATTTTACATTTTAAGGCATTTTTAAAGATTTATTATATATGACAGGATTTACAACATCCAAAATAATTACTTACAAAAAATAATACAGATTAAAAGAAAGAAGGTAGACATACAAAATCTCAGTAAATTGCATACAACACATAATGGTATTATACAAGTAGCAACAAAGCTTTATGTTTAACCGCAGTTTCATTGATGCTAAATATGTCGATATCCGATATTGTGGTATGCATTAAAAACGCCATTTTCCCTTTTTCTATTGAAAAAATATTGTAAGAAGGATACAAGGAGCACATAAGTAATTAGAAGTGACGCTAACACAGGCAGCAAGGTGTCTAATTAACAGGTGTCAAAAACACTGTATCGTTGAATGTTTTGTATGAATAAAACTGCATCGTTTGTGTTTACACCACGGCCCAACGTTAATTGAGTTAAAAGGTTTTGATGGGCAAAACAATTACATATGTCTGATGGGAGTTAAAAGCCTTTACCCGCGTAAATAGCATAAATAATTCTGAAAACCAAAGAAGTTTCAGATAAGGAAGGGTTTTATACAAAAGCTTGCTTAGTGATTTTTTAAAGATTACTGATTTAATTATTAATGTTACCGCCATTTATTATTATACACTGATGACTTATCTATGTGTGTGTGTATATATATATATTTAAAAAAAATGTGCATCATTATTTATATATATATATATATACATTACGTATATTTATTTACTTATTCATTCATTATTAACGACCTGATGGGATTTTTACAAAATTTTATATCCTGCATAAATTAGTGCACGATACAGAAAGAAAAATGTTTCAAAATAGCAAATAACCAAAATATGAACATAATGTATATGATATATGTATATAATAATATATAAGTGCCATGGCAAGAATGAAATTAAAATGAAAATACAACAAATATTATCTACATGCACTATATATTATATAAGTGCTAGTTTTTTTATGTGCGTAATACATAAAATAAAAGTGTATAATACATAAAATTGTGGTGCATGATAATTGAATTTTGAATTTTATTGGATTGTAGATAGTTAAAAAGATAATTAAAAATTTATACAATAGCTCCTATGTGATACTCCTAAATCATCGTTGCTACGTAAAAATATCATACGGGTATATTTTGAACATGGGTAAACTTACATTAAATATTTCTATACTAGAGGTGAATCTGTTTCCAAGTATATGTAGGCGAGAAATAAGTGCAGGTATTTGGTAGATTGGTAGTCCCGGAATTATTGTTGCTGAATAATACGTTTTGCCAAGTAGGTCGATGAGATACTTTGAAGTTTATTGGAAGTTCGCAACTTTTTAATATGTCATAGATACACATTTTTTAGCTCTGCACACATAGTTATTGCATCCAGGTCCAGTTTTAATTCAAGTAAAATGTTCAAGTAAAAATACCAAAATTAATTAAGAATTTTGATTTCTTGTTTTGCAAATTGCAAGTGTATCATTTCATTTGTGCTCTTTGGGAAAAGATCTTAACTACATTAAAAACCATAACCTAGGAAAGGAAATAGGACAAAAAATTTTCATAGGCAATTAAAAACAAACTAAAGTTACTTCGTACTTACTGAATAAAATATATTTAATATGTTATTAACTATTTGCTGCGCCCTCTTCCCTTCATGAGTTTCGTCTGCATTCATTAGTTTCGTCGTTGGCTCATACAGCTGAGTGATACGTAATTCAATCTTATCAATATTACTCAATAATATTATCTTTTTTTAGTACTCAATTTTAAACATTTTTTTCCTTATAACACCAACCAGTACCTATCAAACAAATATAGATAATTGTTTAATCTATAATATTTGTTTTTCTTATCTCTTCATAAGTTTTTTTTCTGTACTATTCTTCACATCTCTTTATACTTAATTATTATACTTTTTCTAGATGTATTATATTACCATACTATGTCAATACTAGCTTTTTTCACTTCAATTTTTTGTATAATGGCACTTAATATGAACTAAACTTGTCAATTTGACTGTCTTAAAATGCAGGATTTGTTCCCAGTTGGGTAGTCAAAGCGTTGTTAGATTACATTGTTTAATAATGTGTGTTTCAAATAAATAAATAAATAAAAATAAAAATTGTACAGCTGTAATGTGTGAATTTAGTCCTCGAATAATAATAATAATCGGATGATTTTTATAGCGCCGTTTTTGTGAAAAATCACCTCAAGGGCGCTGTACAAATCTTACTTCCTATTCTTACATTATTCATATATTACATCTATTACTTTTTTTTGGACAGGCTATTACACATTATTTATAGACCATATAAAGAGATGCAGTTAAATTATCAAAACTAAATACGGCTTGGTCTACGTTTTCATACATGTTGAATTGAAAAAAATTGAAAGCTAACTGAATTTATTCGTAACGATATATTGCAAAACGCTAATACAAATGATAGGAGTTATGTGAAGTTGGGCGGCGGGTGAGGACGGGGGCCGGGGGAACTGATCCATATCCATATCCAATCTTCTTTGTCTTTGTTGGTGACGCCCCTGGGCAGCCTGACGGGACGCTTGGTGTTGGTCTGCCCGTACGCCAGGTAGCGCTTGTCGGCCGGCTTCAGGATCTGGCAAGAGCACACCAGCGTGTCGTCCATTTCTCGCCCCAGCCGGTGGTGTCCTTGTCGGGGTCGGACCACAGCAGGCAGCAGAGCCGCCTGGTTGGGCACGTAAGGGTTACATACTACACGCGTCAGCTGTTTCGCCTTCCAAATGTATTTTCAAACATACCTTAATTAATCCACAAACCAAGAGTATGTATTTGAATTACTAAGAATTATATCTAGCCATCCCTAATGCTGTGAAAAATAACGAGTTGAGAAGAATGTTGTCATATCTCGTCGAAACGTGTCACTTCCGTTAATACTCGAATACGTAAATACAAAGTACATTGTAGGTACATTTATCTATTTTTAGAAGAGTGAGACACACGTGCATACATGTAGATTGTAGATACATAGGAGCCATAGGTATGCATTCTTAGTTTATAAAGCTACTTTTCAAAAAAACTCTTATCTTTATTGTATGAAACTGCACTCATAAAAGTGTCGCAACCATAGTTTACCCATATTACTGCAAATTACATATATGCACAGCAGCGCCCCGCCTTTGTTTCTACCTATACACCAAACGCATAACTTCCGTTGGTTTCGTCACTTTGATAGTCCGTGAAGTTTGACCGTAGCTCTGCGACAGACGTCATGTTTCCATGCCATATCTCCTCTTGTTTCTATTATCTGTAGGCAAGAGCAAGACGTAGAACTACACATCAAAATTGGTAGAAAATATAATAGGTATTTTTCTGAATACAAGATCTTAATGTGAAGCATCCTCGAATAGTCCTTCCACGATCTACGATTACGTAATTATGTATACTGACTGTTCTCTCAAATATACGCGGATATTGCTCGATAAAGCGTTCGTAAGACTATTTATTTTGACCGGGGAATCCGGTAAATCAATAATAAACAGCATTCATCATGCATAGCTTTGTCTTCCTTCTATGTTAATCATGCAGCCTCTTTCAGTGCTCAGATTATAGTTCAACTTTTTAGGTTCAGTATTATTTTAAGCTCGGCTTGAGAGAAGTTTGCATTCGTCAAGTTGCTTAGGGTAGGTTTCCTGACAACACAATCCGATTCATAATGAAAAACGGTTTAAAAAAACTTCTTCCCGTTACACCCTCTGGTGATTCTAATTTCCGTATATTTAACATAATTTGACAAGACATTTTTTTGTAATTAAATCATTTTAATTGCACTACGAGTTTTTTATTGTTGTTGTGAGTACTGCACAAGAGTCCCAGCTGCTTCCAACCACCTGAATCCAGTGAGACTATGTCACCCTAAATTGGGGTATGTTATGAGGATGAAGTTAGTGGAGAGGGGGGTTGAGGATGATGGGGAAGAACCTGGCTATTTAGATCTGGTCACCAAATACCACTGAAGCCATTTCAAGCAATGTTTCGATTCTAAATTGTATTCAGCATGACGATACTGAAAGTATCTACCACTCTGAAACGTGTCGCAAATATATTATAGATTTTATAGTTGTTTATAGTTTGAATAATTTTGGTGTTTGAATTTTTTTTTTATATAATGGTATCGTTTCACTAAATTGTAAAGCCGCTCTTCTCAACTCAGGACTGTTATATTGAGATGTTCTATGAGAGTGGTGAATGTTTTGGTGTTTGTTTTTTTAAATTTATGGATAAATAAATAAATTACATGCATTATTTTTCAGGACTAAATTGGGAAATAACACAAATTTATCAAATAAAATTTACTTGTGCACCCCGGTATTTGAGATCACGGCCTTCAGATTCATAGCCAACAATTAAAACCACTCAACCACAGAAGACGTAAAAAAAAACGCATAACCACACTTAGTAAGAAATTATAACGCATTATGTAGTTATTTTTTATCGTATTTTAATGTAATTTTTTTTATATACCCTAAAGAAGGCACAGATAAGTTAGAAACTAGTTGACTTTGAACTTAAAATTGATGATTTAAATACCTTATTGGCAGATTTACTAAATCAATTCGTTACGCTCGTTTTTATTTTTTGATTTTCAAAAAATTAGGGAAATAAAAGTTGTTTTCTTTTTCTTCATATTTCACGAATCGGAACGTCGTTCCTGTTTACTCCGGTTGATTTACATCACTTGCCTCTTTCACTTAGCTAAGGCAACATGGCAGTTTGTTGTTTCATCGATACCATTTCAGTGATTTTGCTGCGTTTCCTGATTTAGCTATGAATGTTGGATGAGTACTATACTGACTGCGCTCGGTTCACGGACGTTACTTGATTGGGATGTTGTCGTTGTACATTCTTTAGACGTATTTCTAGTTAATCGAAAGACATGATAATTTATCTCCGTGGGGAGCGCGTGGTTAACATACCAAATTTCATAAAATTGAGCTTGTTCAACTGTTGTCAGGCAACATATTCCTTATACTAATTTATTAAATAACAAAATTGCAATTTTTTATGACCGTAACACCTAAGAGTCCTTAAAAATGACAGATTTTTTTAATTCACCTATCATTTAATCACACAAAAGAAATATCTTGTAAAAAAACAGATTTTTTTATTAATATACAAAAGTAAAGTCTTATGGAAGTAAATTAATAAGAATTACTTTGTTTACACCACTGTTTTCAATGTATAAATATCAACATGTTTCGAAAGCGAAGCTTTCCTCATCGGGATACACAGTATACTAAAAATAATAAGATAAAGTATAGACAAACGATAAACATAGAAAATAATAATGTAAGAATAGAAAAATTACGAACAAAGAAAAATTAACAATACGTGATGAAAGTGGGTAAATAATTAATCAAAAATTTATTGAAAAAAATAAATGTTATATAATATTGAATAATAAATTTATAATAAAAAAAAAAAAAATAAATAAAAATATTTTTGTTATTAATATAAATAAAATCAAGACTCGTAAATAATAAATGTTATGGAAGTACTAAAAATTAAGAAATACCTGAATAATAGTGATAAACGATTTTATAAAACGTTTTTTCCCCTTCTTCTCCCTCTTTTGCCCATATTCGTATCTGCGGTTGGTTCTCACTTTTTATCTAATATAATTATTAAGTAAACTATATATATTTATTATGTTTACCAATTTAAGAAAACTTTGTAGAAATCAAGTGATTATAACCTAAATATATTAAATGTCTAAATCAATTTTATTTTATTATATGTACGATTTATAAAGTAAATATTACTAAAAAGCGATCAAGGGGTTAATTGAATTTAAACCATCATGTAAGCCAAATTCCATCCACCCAACCTACCCAGTTAATTTATCATAAGGTTTTCACAAACGACAGTTGAAATATCCTTGTCAGCAAACAGAACGTTCACAAAGTATTTTGAGATTTCCTGATTTCAAACGGGATCCGAGCTTCAAATATCTGACCACGTCATTGTTCCTCTCAGCTTCTACACTCTCTTCTCCTAAATCATTGGGCTTCATTTCCGCTACATTTTGACATTTTAATATGTTCACTGCTTTGGTGCCCTGGTAGAGTTGTGTAAATTGTAAAACTCCCTGCCGTATTTTATTGTCTGTGGTTTCGTATCGCATCCAAAACTTACCATCTCTGTTATTATGTAAAAATTTAGTGTTTTATTGAATTTCGTATTTGTGTTTCGAATTTAATGTTTTTTGTATCATTAGCATTTTATTGCCTTGTTTTGTGCAGAGGAAGCGTAAGGCATTTATGATGTGAAGTATGGTTGCATCTAATAAATTATATTTCCCAACAATGTAATATACTACGCGGGTTTGTATTTCAGAGTCTAGGCATTTCAGCCAATAATTTAACAGGTTGTGAAATCAGTTCAGAACCCATTGTATTTCATGCATAAATTAAAACAAAACTCTAGTGCGGGTTTATCGCAATCATTTATCTTGTCGTTTATGTCAGGACCAGTGCAATCACCAGTAAACAGAGAATAGATTTATAATAGACGAATTTAACTTTACTTTTTACTAATTGACGATCTTTGTGGTAAATAAAAACCCGATTTCCAACTGCTCAGAACCAATGGAAAAAAAGGCATCCTTTAATTCTTTGATTATTTGGTTTTGGTAACTGCGCAATTATACATAGTTCAAATCTAGGTAGATGTATTCACACTGACATGCTGTTTAATACTGCCTTAGAGAAATCTCTCTTATTTTTTATTAAGTCATCAGGTTGGTATTCATGCCACAAAAAAATTGCGATGAATATTTTATATTAACGGAAAATCTTTTCACATCGTCCAAAGGCATTTCCGATTAATGAGATGGTTCTCAGTGATTGATTAAATTGCTGGCATTCCTTAGTGGAGTAGTATTATTGATATGCTTCCAACCATGGGATGGTAGAAATAAAATAATACAGTATAGTAATTTGAAATATTCCATAGATTCCAAGATATATTTCAGAAGTAAAAAATAATTGAACACGGAATACTTTATTATCCGGATGCGCCTCAGTTACAACGAATCTTTTCAAAATACGTTTTTCTTATTGAACTATATAATTTTCAAATATCATTTAAATGCAAATGGAATCTTGTTATATTTTTGCACAGTTAATATAACACAACATAATCTTTAAAAAAGTCTAAAAAATACTGTTCGAGAGTTTTTGCTACTTTAGAAAACCAAATATCTGCCTGCTAAATGAACCTGCTATTATCGTTGTATATCGATGGTTGTATGCTATTGACGGCATCCATGGTCGAGGGGTAAGGCTCTCGAATACGAATTCGAAGATCGCGGGTTCAAATTTTATTTAATTAATTTGTGCTGCTTCACAATTTATTAATTTAAAAATAATAAATAGTTTATTTGCGCACGTTCCAGAGTGTAAGATACTGTCAGTATCGCCCTGGTGAAAGACCACCATTCAGAATTGAAACGCTGCTTGAAATGGCTTTTAGCCGTGTTTGGTGACCAGATCTGAATTGCCAGGCATTTCCCCACCTTCCTCTCACCTTCTCCTTCCCCTCCGCAACACCTTCAGCCTAACAACATTCCCCAATTGGGGATGCCATAGTCTCACTGGCTCCAGACGGTTGGGAGCAATTGAGACACATGTGCGGTATTCATGTAAAAAAAAATGTTATTTAAATATTTAAAGCGCGTCAAAGAATTTTTTTCATTATGTGAGCTTTTTAAGACTTCGACTAAGATCGCCATAGCAATATCTGCGGGGCTTTGAAATATCCTTTTAAGAAAAAATTCGTTACATGAGAGACCGAAAATTTTTACAAACTCCCGGTCATGGTTCGGTGGCTTGCGGTTATATAGCATTTTGAATTCAGAATTCAGTCACCTTCTCAATATTACCACTTTACAAAAAAATAGCACTACATACGTAACAGTCATTTAACTACGTAAATTTACTGCGCTGAAGTAATAATAAAAACATTACAAAGCTTGAAATATAATTCAATTGGAAGGTAAAGTAGTGTTTTTTCACAACACAAGAGTTTTTCACTTCTTCCTCAATAAAAGTTCTGATGTATCTTTTAATTTTTTTTTCGTGCTAC
>JAHDVE020006081.1:0-31346 GCA_022606495.2 Halesus radiatus | reverse complement strand
AATACGTATTCAAAAATCAAATCAAGGTGGCAGGATCGATCGTCTGTACAACATTTTATTATTATGGCATTTATCAATTCAATTTTACCTAAAATTTTTTATATTTTCATGTATGAATCAATTCAGCTTCAATTGAGGACGCAATCGACACCATCAACTTCTCTGCTGAATACAACGTCTATCCAATAATTGAAAGGTTTGGCTTTGCCGACTTCAATAAGGCACTGCATCGGGCTGAAAAGGAGGCTCCCAAGTTCAGATGTTGCATAAATGTTACTGATTGGGCTAAATCAAACGGCTTTGATAAATGATCAAAAACGATTTATATCTCATTTAAGAATCTGAATAAAATATAAATTATACAAATTGTGTCATATTGTTTTTTTACCAGGAGAGCACCCATTTTAAAGTAAGTTTTTAAAATGTAAGATTTTATATAAAAAATATCCACTTGAGTATAACACTAAAATTAATTGGCTTATATAGACTTTAAAATATAAGAACAAATAAAAGCAGAATGGGAGATTTTGACGAGCAAATCCTAGTTATCCAGGCAAAGATCACCAAGTATTATCTCTAATAAAGGTAAAACATTCAAATTGAAGAAACTATGGGTCGCCTCCAATCCCTCGAGAACACCAAATACTATACAGATATCAAGATACTATCAGAACGTCTCAGAAAGGAGACTTTCATCTTAGAGACGAGCCAGCTCAATCGGCTGGTTAATAATCTTTTGGGCCGTTAAGAAAAAGAATGGTATTTGAAACCTCTGGCTTCAGTCTATAAGATTACGATGGCTGTTGACAATGCTCTGGCTCCTATAAAGCAGCACATCTCAAAAATCAACGAAGAATTGAAGAAATACACCTATAATTTAGAAAATGAAAAATCAAACACAGCTTATGAGCCCCTCGAAATCCCTACAGTGGCAGATTTCGATAAAGCATCGAATTTTGTGATTTCGAAGGTGAACTTTGCCATTCAAAGTTTGGCGTATAAAAAGGATAGTCAGACTTAAATGACGACTCCTACCCCACCCGAACAGTAACACACTAAGCGAGTGGCTCTTCAAGTGCTAGATGGCAACCCAAAAAACGAGAAATCTAAACCATCAGAAGTATTTCCCTCGACAAAATTCAAAGATGTAATCCCCCAGTAGACAACAACAAAACATGTTTAACTATCAAAGAAGAAATACTAATCGATAGAAGATTAGCCCAAAAAATATGTTAATGGTTCTAAGAGATTAAACCAAGTTTTGGCGGACCGGATCCTCGAAATAAAGAATAAAGTGCAAACGCTCAATTACGAGGAGGCACTACAAATACTAAACGAAATTTAAGCACAAGCTTCTAAGTCATTCCATGCCGCAAACACTTTACGCTCGATCAAAATTAAGATACTGGCTCACCTCGGAAGATTCCAAGAATGTGCTGAAATTTATCAAAAGAACCCGGATATTTTTAAATAGACATTCTAACCACAGAGAAAATATATCCAACTAATTTAAAAAGCGATACTCGATTTTGAAAGTTCGAACCTTATTAACGCTTCCGAAAGTCTAAAAGTCGCCAAATCTCTTAGAGAATCAAAGCGAATCAAAGTTGATTATCGTTAATACCTACTGCTCGGCGATATTTGTTTCAGGAAGCTTGACTTCACAGGTGCATTTGAGCAATATGATAAAGCTGCATCCAGCCAGAAGAACTATATAGTGCTTGCTAGAAAGGCAGATATTTATTGGATTTAAGGCCAATATGAGAAGGCCGTTGCTTCTTACACCTTATCTCTTGAAAATAACAAGACAGTCGAGGCGCTGATCAATAGAGCCTACATGTATCGCTCCAAACCTCACTCCACCCCTACGGACGCCCAGCGAGACCTTTATTTAGCCTCGACCTTAGACCACAAGAACCAGTATCACGAAACCATAGAAAACAATTTGGCTATCTTAAAACTACTGAAAGACGAGCATGGATGTTAATAAAGACTTCTCGAAGCATTCTGCAAGATTCCGCTGAATGAGCCGAAACGATTATCAGTACTCTGTAACCTCATTTCGATTCTTCACCGCAAATTAAAAATCTAAAAAGCCATCCAATTGATTGAAGCTGAGTTTGCTAATTATTCATAAAATCATAAGTTTCAGATAACTATGGTTCAGTTGTACCTTCGATCAAACAATGCTGATTACTTAAAAAAAGGGTATCAAGTCGCCAAGAAATTGAAATAAAAAAACAATACCTATGAGTGTAATAAGCTGTTTGTCTTCGCATGTGCTGTTGTCGGCGAAGACCTGAAATAGGCAGCCGAAGTATGTAATACATTACGAACTGCGATTGAAAAGAAGGGCAGCCAAGTCTAAAAGAACGCCTTTAACAATTGGCTGGGTATCCTCTACTACAAAGACAAAAGGTATCAAACAGCCATGGACATAAATTACAAATTATGTGAAATTCTTCGAAATTCTACTTTATGCCAATACAACTATCTTGCCTCTTATCTCAAAAAAGGTCAGAACTTGACTCCTCTCCAAAAACAGATTCAGGGTTTGTTGAAAGGAAGAGATAACTCATAACCTTCTTTCCCCTTGAACAAAATCCGCGAGTTGCTGCTGGTGGCCCAAATCTAAACCAAGAGCAGTGAGTTTTTACGGGTCGCTTTAGATGCCCTGAATATATTGGTTAGTAAGAAGTATTATACGGACAAAGGGTTAATTCGTCGAATTGAAAAAGGTCTTGCTTGAGAGCCAAGAATAATCAATCCTTATGTTTTTTTGAGCAGATGTTTATTTTGGATAGAATTTTATAGATAATGTGTGTAAATTAGGATTACATAAAAAAAACCATATTAACATATTATATTAATTATTTTCCAATCGTTATTACAGTGTAGTTTTTTTAATAATTTACAAAAAAAAAGAGATGTTTAGGGTAGATGAGATGGTATACTTTAAAAAAAAAAATAGATTTGTCTGAATTCAGATGCATTAACAAATAATCCTTTGCCTTTGTTAATTTTCAATTGGACGCCTGCAGTAAGGACAGTCTTTCTGAAGAATTGCCCAATCCTACAAACATATTCTATGGAACACATGTTTGCATTTTAGAGAATAATATTTCTAGCCAACATGCATTGCATGTAGGCAGATGCTGCACGTTAATTATTATTATTCAGATGCGTCGAGTTGTCTCCCCATTCGACTGCTTTCGTAGGCTTTTACATTGAACTGAGTCAAATCTATACTGCCTTCTCTACTGTGCGCGAATGCAGAATAGTTATGATAAAACTCATCGTTAGTATTGTCATCGAAGTCCAAATCCTCCTAAAACTCCTCACGCAAAGTGATGAGCGTCGTCGGACAGCAGGACGAGCGAAACATCAGGCAGAAGTACCATTTTAAACATATTTCCCATACTATTATTGAATAAGAAACAATACTGATCGGAATCGTGATATGTTCTCTGGCTATAACCAGCAAGACAAGAGCCAAAGATAAGTTGGTGGACAAAGATATCAGATACAAGAAACCGAGACATGGGAGCTCTCGCCTTAAGCAACGCTTGACTGAAACCACTGTCTTCCTCTTCCACTCGGCAACATCATCGGTTGGAACAAGATCACGATTAAATACGCCTTGGCTGTAATCATAGTACCCATTTGGGTTGAATCCAGTCATCTAAAATATGCTATTACTATTGTTTCTTTGGACCAATTAATTATTATTATTATTTATTTATGAGGGAGGTAGTATGTAGGCATGCCTCAGGAAATGGGCAATTTTGGCGTGCAAAGAGGTGTGATAAGTGTAGCAGATGTTTAGGATCCCCATCAGAACGCTGAGCGAAGCAGGACCCAAATAGATGAGGGCGACCTTAAATGTGTTAAAGTAGAATACATCAACTCCTGGGACTTGGCGGTGGATGAGGTAGAGCAGGAGCAGGATGAAGCAGAGTTTGATGAAGTGGAGAACCAGAACCAATATGTTTTAATACCTAATTTGTGCCAGCGATTAGTAATAAAGCACGTCAAACTGCACCCTATTCATCATTAATTGTTATTTTCTTTAGCTACTGGATCTTAAAAAAATAAACGGAAAGTATTCAAAGTAATTTATTTTGAAGCCAAATTAGAATGTATCAAAAAATTATATATTTTTTTAATTAATCCAAAAAGTGAGATGTTAAGAACAAAAAATTGTACTATGTAATATAAAAATGCATATCAATAATGGGGTGAAGAACTATTGCTAATAATAATATATATTATTGACTGAAATATCACTAAGTTTTTCGGCAATTCGACTCAAACTTATAAAAACATAAAGGAAATATAAGCATTATATTTTATTTATTAAGGTTGTTTTTTCGCGAAGAAAAATCAGAAATACATTATATTTAAAAAAGTGCTAAATCATCCAGCGAAGCTAGATACTTTACACTTTGGCATAGTATTCTCACTTATCAATTTATTGAAGCCGAATATTCTTTTAAAAATAGCATACACGTTAAAAAGCCGAAATCATAAAAGTATTAAAAAATTTAGTTCTCGGTAAGCTAAGCCAATCATTAAACTTTACTATATATTTTTCCAATCCTAGAACAGCTCCTACTTCGGAGTCGTACAATTTGACTGTTTCGATAGTATATATATAATTATTACATAATTCAGTGGGGGCACAAAATGTATTTGATTCAAAAAAAGTAAGCCAATTAAAAAATAATGGTTTTTTCCTATTTTTTTATATTTTCGTGAATTGATGCTCAAGTATATATAATCAAAAAGATCATGACGATAACAATCAGGAACAAAATTAGGATAGTGCAGATTTGACCCATGTCTACGGTTATTTAAATATGTAAAAATGCATCAAGGGCATTAAGTGTATATACATTTGTTAATTATTATATATTTCTTTTTGTTGTTACCGTTGGTCTTCAGCAACTTGCTGAGCTTATCTTGGACGAAGTTCATCTTGGTGGTCGTCTTGTCAATTTACTGTCCTAGATCATCGATGAGGATGTGTTGCTTGTCTAACTCTTCGTTGATCACGCGGCCCCCTTTCTTGAGCTGCATGGCCAGGTCGTTGATCTCGTCCAAATGCTGGTCCTGCTATTCGATTAACTATTTTTGCACACTTCGACTCATTTTTGTTTCTTACAGAGTATATTCTTTTTGTTTAGATAGAGTTATTAGTTTGTTAAGACTTTGATGATGATTATTATTATTTCTAAAAATATGATTATATATGTCTATATAAATATATATATTTTTTTTTACTTTCCTTAATAATTTTTAATGTAAAAAACCATTATTATTATGAAATACGACGATTTATATTTTTAAATCAACCATTTTATTGATTTTTTTTTTATCCCTTGTATGATAGTTAATGTTTTTTTATTTGTAAATTTTTTATGAAAATAAGAAGAAAGTATATCGACATCTATATATTGTTTATATTTTTTTTCCGTTTCTGCATCGTTTCAACCATTTTTCAACTACCATTTTACTTTGTGCTTTGTTGACCTTGTATAGTCTTAGATTTGCTATCGATATCTTCGCTGATTTTTTACTAGAAATTATTATCCTGCTTCTCTTTATCCTCGGACTTTCTATCTTCATTCGTATTTTGACTATTCTCGGCTGATCCCTGTTTGCCAGAACTCTCATCAGCGCGATAAATATTTGCACTGGCATGCTGACTTGCTTCTTCGGCCACCGCCAGTTCGCTACTGCCTTTTATCTTCTTCAGGAGATTATTATATGTTTACTTGCTCTCGTTGTTGTTTTCTATTAGACTAAAAGAGCTCTTTCTCGATGCTCGTTCGTGTTTCTAGATTTACTATCCGAGTTCACTATGTCCGGGAAAATCTACCAACTGGATGAACCTGCTACTACAGATGTATTTCTTATATCGCTTTCTATATTCAATAAATATATATTTTTTTCATTTATATATTTTGAATGAACTAAAACGTATGAATTACATGAGACTGAACAGGAATGACTGGTCTTGCGAAATATTTTGAGTGATATCCTCGCAAGCTTTTATGAGGTTGCTCATGACATTGATCTGGGATTTCTGTCTCTGCAGCGTTGCGATTTATTCGTGAGACTCCTCTTCGTGGGATGAGGCTTTCTTTTTCTCGATGTCTTCGTTGATAGTTTTGGTTTCGGTATTGAATGACTCAATAAGATTGCTCATATTAACACTTTCTATAAATATTTAAAAGATATTTGTTATAGATAATGCCCATCATGATTTTTTTTTTTTATTTATTGGATAATTATTTTTGCGTGAATTCAAAAGTTTTATTTACTATCTTCTTTGGAGTTTTTTCTGATTAGAGTGATGATATTCTATGGCGTTTAGTCAGTGTTGTGTTGCTCGGTTTAGTGTTCATCGTTCTCCTCTTGTCCAGAAGCTAAATTTAAAATAAAAAAAATAATAATCGAACATGATTTATATAATCAAAGAATGATGATGAAGTGATTTGGGTTCCATACATGTTTACGAGGCAATTCCTTTATGTTAGATTTTCTTCTGTTCTTTCTTGAGTCGTTTGAAGAATTTCTGGGCGTGCGATCGCACCTGGGCGGTTGTCCTCGTGCCTACCTCTTCTTCCACCTTTTTCCAATTCTTCCCATATGTTAAAAGCCCTTTACAGAATCAACAAAAATAAACGATGAGAATAATAAGTTGTTACCATGAATAAATCTTTCGTGCTCTTATTTGGTCCACCGACCCATTTCGGTTGGAGTTTTTTTAACCTTTTGCTTTGGTTACATCTGGATATATTAATGTGCTCTTTTCTGATAATTATCTTTTTTGATTATTCTTTTGAACAAAGATATTTTTTTTATTTTTTTAACGTAATATTATTATTATGATTGTGATAATAATTTTTTTTTTTTGATTATATTAGATTTTAATAGTTATTCGACGGTTTTTGATTGAAACAAATATAATAAGTATATCTATATATATCTAGTCTATATAAGGGATCAATACATGTTTATGCTATATAATTAACAGATCTTAAGATTGGACATATACTATGCTAGTTTGATGGGGTTTGCTAAAAAAATATCAATTATATTATTATATTTATATTTTCTTGTGATCGTTTTCTTGGCGTTTACTCTAAATGTAATAGATAGAATTAAAGCTTTTAATTCCATCTGTGTCCCATTTTTGGATCGAAACTGACAGCTTCGTCAGCCCTGATTCTGTCAATATTAATTAATTACTTGAAAATAGGGTGATTTCTCAATAATAAGTAAGCTTATATAGTTTATTAAATACGAGTCGATGCTTCTTTTTGGTTCCTCTAGATATCTTTTTTTCCCCAAATATTGAGAGTCTGCAATAAATAACTATAAACTAGATCACTTCATTATGTCAAACAATGATAAATTAAAATTCGACTCCCTTGATTATCTAATTCTACTCGTTGTTGTTATGTTTCTTTTTCATTTTTATTATCGGGATAATTTCGAAATTATTTATTGAAAAAAATAAAAAGGATTCAGTATTTTTTAAAATCCAAAGTTCATTAATTTGGATATTTTATAGCCCTAATCCGTATTTTTGAAGTACGACCAACCTCGAATAGCCAAAATATAAACAATAAAAAAGAAGTTATTCTGATGTGCCTTGAGGACAAATTTAAAAAAAAGTAGAGTCATTTATTATTTTATTTGATGATCCAACAATAACATTGTATAAAAAATATTATATACCATAAAGATATTTTACCAATAAACAAATTAAAAACATTTATATATATATAAATTAAACAATATATATAAGTCATTTATTTTTTTTACAAAATAATATATAATCTGATAATCAGACATATGTGGTAGAACACTAATCCAGGTCGGCTTATTTCTTATGAAGAATATGCAAGCTTCCTTGATAGTCAGCAACAAATCTCCAAGAAGTATCAGGAGCTTCGGGAAAACACCCACAAATAGTTACTTCAAAATATGATGTCCAATCTTCGAACATAAATATAAAAATATGCTCCACCTACTTAAACGATTTCGTACCTAGAGCCCCAGCTCCATTAGAACATCAAGTCGCTCGATGAGCCGCCATGCTCTGAAGTGGAAAAATCCCAACCCAAAGAATAGGTCATAGTAGTTCCTACGACAATATAGTAAAAATAGGGGAGTCTTAAATCCGATGTCACTCCCAAAAAGACTGAGACACCTGAAGTGAAACGGAAAGAGACAGCGTCATAAATTAAGCGAAAAGATAGTAATAGCAATATTGGAGCGAGCAAATAAATGGGACAGAGCGCCAGTCGATCCTCGTCCAAAGAGATACCGAAACCGGTAAAACCAGTGTAGCCTCCTTCTAAAAAACAGAATAACAAAGGTAGCAAGCACAAGAAAACCTGACTTTTGGTTTCTTGGATTAATTAGCTATTGATATTTTTTAGTTATTTTTGAATGTGTATGTACATATTTAATTTATGCTTCAATTCACTTTCTAATAAAATAAAAACTCGTCAAAAATCAACCACATTTGTAAAAAAATATAAATTGACCTCGAATTACATTTGCATTAAAATTATAAACTTTATATTTTAGATATATATATAATCATTATGTTTTTTTAAAAATAATTAATACCTCTATTTAAAATCAAAATTTATTGCCGAGATTGATTTATATCTATATATTATTCTTCGTGTCTCTACCAAAAAAAATACATCAAAAGGTTTGCTAAAGTAAAAAAAAAAAACAATACAATATTTGTGAATAAAACAATTCAAAAGGAATGATGGTAAGATATCATGAGATGTCAGCATCCTCGAGATATATTGAAATAACTCAGCGTTACGGAACTCAATAAAGCCTGAGAAACCAGAGCAATTTCTCATAATATTATAGATCGGCCTCGACATAATCTATCAAATCCCCTCAAAAAGAATCTTGTAATCTCATATATTAGCTTTTGGAAAGACTTTCCATATTACTATGCAGGATTAAGCTATTTTAATGGGCTACCTATATTTTCTACAATATGTATCACTGTTGGAAATCCATTTTATGTCTCACGAATTTTCATTTGAAATCAAGATAATCCATAAGGGAATCACAATCAAGGAAAAGTTATTTCTTTCTGATGACTAGAATGTAGAAATAAAACCAAAGGAAAGGAAAAGAAGGAACAAGTCCAATATCTATATTAACCAGAGAGATGTTACATCCTAACTGGTTTTAATATGTGATCACAGATTTAGGTGTTAACTTTTTTATATATTATATATGATGTATGCCCTAGAAACTCAACAATAAAAAAATGAAGCAAAAGACTTACATCTCTGATAAGATATCATTCGCATAGTTTGTTTTTAAAAATAAGGCCATCTTGTTTATTTCTGTTTAGATGAACAGTAAATGTACGTGAGCTGCCCAGAACCAAAGGACACCTACAATATGTTAATACTCAGAATAATAATATATCATTCAAAACAAGGACTGTATTCTATATTTGATTGAGTTCCCGTTATGTCATTATATCTACATATAATAATACGAACA
The DNA here is from genome assembly GCA_022606495.2 of Halesus radiatus. Taxonomy (NCBI): domain Eukaryota; kingdom Metazoa; phylum Arthropoda; class Insecta; order Trichoptera; family Limnephilidae; genus Halesus; species Halesus radiatus. The sequence goes on along the minus strand of JAHDVE020006081.1, from coordinate 21,782 downwards.
TCTTTAAAAATAAATATCTAAATTACCTGAAAGTAAAGTAAATAAATATTATAAATTTGTAATTAATTAATATCTTTGCTTTAGTATCATTATGATGATGATTATTATTGTTAAGTGGACTGAGATGATATTTTGAGAGAGAGAAAATATAAAATAGTTGTATTTATTTATTAAATAATTAGAATATTGAATCCATTATTAATACAAAAATTGTTTTCAACAATGTAAATAATATGTTATATTTATCGAATTTATCGGCATATGGGAGGAGCTGTGACGTCTAAGAAAGTTCGAGCAAGATCAGCCAGAAAAATAAAAGCCTTTCGATAAATTTATGTTATTGGAGTTAAATTCGTTTCGAAAAAAGGATCGATGAATTAAATTGTTAATACTATATGTTTATTTATATGATAATAATTTTATATAGACCGAATTCTAAGAGTCGGAAATATAAATTGTTAATTTTTAATAATTTAATCGACAATATTCAGTATTATTGATATTGTTATTGTTATTGATATTAATTTATTTTAAATATACTGTCAAAAAGAACATAAATAATGTATTAATAAAAAATATATACTGAAATATACTTATTTTGATGACATAACATAAATAATTTGTATATTAAATGTTAAAATGTTAAAATGTTAAAATATTAAAATATATTGGCATACTATATATGGAATGTTGTATAATATAGATGGGTTGGGTTGTATATTCTATAAAATTTACTGACTTTCAATGTCAACTAAATTTTACAATATAGTTTCTAAATCTGTGAGCCGAATGCCCCATAAATGTCAGCGACATAAATTTGATGACAGAATTACAAACAATATTATAAGATGTATTTGGTGCGACTGACGAATGTAGGTTTTTTTGGCTTGTTATAATGTATATATTTTTTTTCAAACCAACAAATCTACCATTTTTGTCATCATTTATTTTTTTAAATATATTCTATTCGGAAATATAGTACATATTTTCTTGTTGTTTTCAAAAATCTGTTGAAAAAACACCAAAGTCATAATAATACATGGATAAACAAAGAGAATATTTTTTTGCCTTACTTTTTATCTATAAATGTATTTTTTCACGAAGATCGACTATAATAATAGCTATTAATAAAAAATAGATTCTTATTATTATATATATATTTTTATAGGCAATGAGTATATGCTTAGTGGTAAAGTATATAAAAATGAACTCATTATATACGGGTTCAATTCCCATGGTGGACATATTTTAATCGTAATAAAAAAAAAGTAATAGACCCAATAAAAGAGGTCCGTTTAAAATACTGCTAATGATGCCACCCAACTCGTATATAGTCGGAGGCCTCTTTATAGGCATACCGACATACTCCCGCCCAAATAAATATAAAAATAAAAATAAGGGAAAACCTGGGTACAACCCAAATCAACCTCTTCATGGTTAAAACAATTTGTGAAAGCAAGTTGGGATGGCAAAGCATAGCTTTGATGAGTATCGAGTCGTGCCCGATCAACCCTAACCCTAACCCTATATATATTTTTAAAAAATATTAATCACTTTTTAGGCAAAAAAAATCTAGTTCAGTTTCTTAGCGAAATGCAATCAGAAAATCAGGCCAAGACAAATTATTAGGGTATTTAGGATTTTCCCCTCAGAATATTATCGAAAATAACTTCTTTCCTATGTGTTCGGGACATCAATTCTCTGGCTAAAACCTCTCGCTCTCTCCACAACACAATTCTCGTTAAAATTTCTGAGATAACATTAAACGACGTCAAAGAAGGTTATGGATTTTCAGAAGAATCCTACGCAACTTTTAACATTGAGAAGGAAAAGTCTCTTGCTGGACCCGAACATAGGCTTGAGCTGATCAGAGTTTCAGCCAAAATAAAAGACCAGGGATTTGTGCTCGGAAACGAATCACATTCTTGGATATAAGCTTGCTATCTCACCTAAAACAAGAAAAACAGCAGAGGGGTCGAGGATTCTGGAAAAACTCCCGACCCGAGAGAGTCGTTGTTGGTGAATTATGAGGTAAAAAACTACACGACCAAAGTCTGTTACATCAAGAATAGAGAGCTTCTGGAAAGCCTTGATTCGATGGAGTTGTTTCTGAGAAGCAACCACCCGAGAGCTCTAATCTCCTGCAAATAAGTCAAAATTTCACTATTTTTCGTGCCAATAGAATTCGAGCAGCTTGAGTAGAAGCATGTTCAAAAAAGATAGAGTCTGGGGAAAGGATCGAAAAAAAGAATGTGCTTGATTCCTATTTGAGTTACGAAAAGATAGACTTCAAGTTGTCTAAAAATAACCTATATCAATTTTGATATATTTCTGTTCTCGTAAGTTTATAATAATCACTATTTTGTGAGTAGTTATATTTTCTACTTTTTCATTACTTTTTTTTAGTGGAATCATTTGTTGGTTCATCTAGTTTTAATAACAATAAAGGTGTTTCAATACTTATTTAAAACATATAATATACATATTATATTAAAATATAAAATAGAATAACAATCGATTCATGTTCTATACATTATTAAAAGTCAATCAAAATTTATAAAATATTAAAAAGCAGAAATCCCTAGAAAAGTATATAAGGATTCATATCTGAGCCTTATTGTCAAATCACTACTTATTCCTATCTTATCCTAACTGTAAAACAAACTATTTTTTACTGAGACGCTGCTTTAACTACAAGTTAGGTCTAATTTTTACCATTATACCTCTACTCTTGAACTTTGTTGAACATAAAAAGAAATAAAAATCTAAGTTATTGATATATCTATAATTTTTTAAAGATACTGGAGGTGTTGTGTAACTCCTCACTTCCTTCGACATACAATTGCTTTCCAAACAGTGCTATTCGTGATTAAAACTATACTTCCTTAGGAATCAGTACTGTTATTTCTCTATGTTACTAGTTTTTTTATTTATTAAATAAGTATGATAATTAAATATGAAATTCGAAGATTGAACAAAACAAAAAACACTAACACTATTTATTAATAATAATAAAAAAAAATAGTTCTAATTATTCTGAATTTAATTATCATTTTTGATATATTAACAAATAAACTATATTTTGTGGAAGAAAACTTCTTTTTTATTATGTTCATTTTTTATTCTGATTTAAATAATAAGATGATTATTAGATTCATTCTGTATATTTTTTTGTTTCATGTGCATGTATGTTTCTCGTATGTGATGTTTTTATAATAAAAACGAAAACATATGTTTTTTGATGCATTGGTGTTATAAAATTGTGAAATTATACAATTATATTTCATTAGCCTGTCCAAAAATATTTACATATAAGTGAATTGACGCTGGAAAATTAAACTACTGCAATTATCATTTATTTGCATATGTCTACAATTTCTGTATTTAATCATATTGATTAATGAAGTAATATTCTATATATTTAACAAAAAGACAATTAACTAATATCGATATCCCTCGAAATAGTTATAACTCTTTATATACCTTATAATTTATGTATTTATTTATTTATTTATTGACTACTATGCATTTGTTAAAATATCAAATCTACTTTATTTATATATTTAGTTGTGTCTATATTTTATTAAATAATAATAATGTATACTTTAGGGATTTTGCTACTAACAAATATCAACAATTTTTAAAAAATCAAAAAATTAAAATATTAATTTAAAACAGAAAAAAAAATATTTTATAAACATATCGGTATACAAATATAAACACTCCAAAAAGTCACATCGATGATCTCCTCATTTGAGCCATAATAGGAAACCAAATAATATCGCACTGCTTCCACCAAAGACAGTGAACCCGACTACGACTCCAACATTCGAATACAAGACTTCGAGGACTCTCTCGATCTCATTGCCGACCCCATCACGAAACACATTCTAAAAGAGAAGGAAAATACCTCAACCACCACTTCCTGGGAAGCAAGTTGTTCCAAATCAAAGCACCACACTGACCGATTCATACCAGTCAGAAAGAACTCTCATAATTCCAAAATGCGATTTCAGGCCTACGAAAGCAAATAAAATAATACACAGAGCCTCAAAGGTACGGAAGCCAAATCTACAAAGATCTCATTTGATGATATCTACAGAAAGATGGTTCTCAATAACTCAGAAAAACTCTTGAGTTTTAATACATTTCAATAAAAGGCACTTTTTCACGAACCTCGGTAGGCAGAGCTAGTAAAGAGCTACGACGCCATCGTCAAAAAGAGCTGTTCTACATCCGCTTATCGTAAAATACCGAAGACTCCCTTCAAGATTCTCGACGCTCCCAGTCTTTATGATGATTTTTATCTCAACCTGATCGACTGGTCCCGATAAAATGTCCTCTCTGTAGCTCTCGGCAGCTGTGTTTACATGTGGGACGCTACCCACAGCAAAGTTACTAAATTTTGCGACATTGCTCCGAGTTCAGTCTGCAGCTTAGCCTGGAACCCAAAGGCTACCCATCTGTCGATAGGGACTAGCCAAGGAGACGTACAAATCTGGGACACGGTTAAAGGCAAAAAAATCAGCCAGTTTCCTGGTCATACGGAGAGAGTCAGCTCGGTGGCCTGGTCGAGTTCTCTTCTGGCCTCAGGATCTCGGGACAAGACAATTCTCTACCGAGATTCTCGCGAGCATACAAAAAATGTGGTGAACCGAATCACATCCCACACGCAATAAGTCTGTGGACTCAAATGGTCGCCTGATGAACAGTCTTTGGCCAGCGGAGGCAATGATAACAAACTCTATGTCTGGAATACGCGATCCTCGATACCTGTTTCTCGTTTTACTTCGCACTGCGCGGCAGTGAAAGCAATTGCATGGAACCCGAACATTCACGGAATGCTTGCCTCTGGCGGAGGCTCAGCCGACCGAACCATCCGTTTCTGGAATACGTTAACGGACAGCGAGGTCGACTGCATCGACACGGGCTCTCAAGTCTGCAACCTTTTGTTTTCCACTACGACCAACGAGTTCGTGAGTACTCACGGGTATTCCCAGAATGAGATCATCGTGTGGAAGTGCCCAACCCTTCAGAAGGTTAGTACTCTAACCGGACACACAAGTCGGGTACTTTACTTGGCGATGAACCCTGCCGGAGAGAACATTGTGACTGGGGCAGGTGACGAGACACTTCGGTTCTGGAACGTGTTTCCGCAGACTACGAAGCAGAATAGTGAACAAGGACTGTCCGACTTGACGATGAGAGACCTGAGATGATGAAAATGGATTAATTTTTACTTTTTCGAACACTTACTTCAAACATGTATAACAATCAATATTTTTAAAAGTGAAACTTATACTTATTTGTTTGTGCATATGTTCAATTTCGATCAGGGCTCTATAAAATAATAAACAATTAATTATTTGAAATATATTTGACTCATGCTGATTGATTATGTTTCATTGAATTTATTCAATACTCTCGTTGACGAAAATTGCGTCTTTATAGCTCTATAACAAAGTACTCAAGGATCTAAAAGATTTAAGTTACAGAGTTAGGTTGCAGCCAATTTGAAGTACTGAACTTAACCATATTTGCACTCAAATCAGGTATATAAAAATAATAAGGTTAAATTTATTTATTCTTCTTCATATTTCGTACTTTTATATTAATTCAAAATACATTCCTCAAAAAAATATGTGCTGATTTAATAGTTTTTATTAGTTAAAAGAGGGAAATTGAGTTTCGTCCTAAAAAATTGGTTGAAATGTCTCAAACTATTTGGTATCCTTTTAGTTTTATTAAAGCCTTTCTCGAATTTATCAGTTAATGCAGTTAATTATTGTTTTGCAAAAATACAGATTATCTTCATTAGTTATATAGATACCTATTCAATTAACAATAGGGAGGCCATTGAGGGATTAATATTTTCTTAGATTATCCCAAATTAAAAGAACTTCCGCCTAAACGAGCATCAAGTTGAAGCGCTATTTTTAAGTATTGATGAGATAGTTTGTGAATGACAATAATTAGTTGTGGCTCTGCAAAAAAGCTTTTTAAAAAAAATCATAATAATAAACATTCAGGCAATGAAAAATAATTAAGTAGATACTGAATATTGCTTTTTTTTATTGTTTTTTTAACCTCTTTCAGAGTAATTTAGGCATATCAATAAATATATACTGTTATATAAAAATTAAGAATAATAAAAAGCTAATTTAATTTTGATATAAAAACTAATAGATATGTCCCCGTGTGGATAGGTATTTTAAATATCCATAAAAAATATTATTTTGGTACATTATTAAATATTTAAATAAAATAAAAATATATCAATATTATATTAATTAACTGCCACATTTCTTAAAAAACGAAACATGCCACACTATCCCAACGAAATAGAATACTCCGACAAGTATGCTGACGACTGCTACGAATATCGTCATGTCCAGCTCCCTAAGGAGACCTACAAAAAGATACCCAGAAGCCGACTCCTCACTTAGAATGTACATCACTAAAACATATCAAATATTAATACTCATTAATATAAACTAGGAATGGAGACAAATTGGAGTCCAACAGTCAAGAGGCTGGGTTCATTACGAACTGCACAAGCCTGAACCTCACATTCTATTATTTAGGAGGCCCATCGGCACAGATCCATTGACTGGACTGCCTCCTTCGGACTTCGTTGCTCCTCCCGATGCCATTGTTTATTGATTGGAAATTTATATTAAATGCACCCAAACCATAAATAAAAAAAACACAAACTCATATTTTTTAACTGAAATCAAAATATTTATATGAAATATGATTAAAATGACATTAAAGAAAGAAAAAGAAAAAAGAAATTATGTAATACATTTTTTATTTGATGGAAATATGCTAAATCCATTTGTTATAGACATCTGAAAAAAAATCAGGATAAAAAAAACAATTAAAGTATGAAAAAACATCAATATAATAAAGTTAGTGTAAAATTGATTGCCGAAGGATCATAGATTGTAATAATTAGTTAATGAATATAATAAACACTATATTGACCAAAGACTAAAAAAAAAACACATTTACCAAGTAGTCTGACTCTATTTACCCAAAGACATCTAATAATGCTGGACAGCCACTTCATTTTACTGAAGAGAACACCACAATAGTCCCTCTATTCAGAATAATTTAACAAAATCTACGAAGGCGCATATCGCAGACTTTCGTTGCACTTGACTCGCAGGAAAAAACAACACCAGTCTCCAGAAAACATCATTTATTTTAGCAAATCCATTGAAGCTCAAAAACGAATCACAACTGCTACTAAGAAAGGCTTTCTCCCTCTCGTATCGCCTTTCCGGTCCAAACAATTTGAGGAGAGGCTGATCAAAGAAAGTGAGGAGATGGCGATGCCGTCAAAGGGTCTCTCGCCTCGAAAAAGGTATACGAGTAGGTTAAAAGAGTTAGAGCTATAACCCTGGAAAATAGTTAACTAATGATCATTTTATTTTTCGTATCAGGTTTAGATATTTCTTCCGTGTACTTAATATTTTTGTGTCTCAAAAGGTTGATAAATATAATGAGTCGTTCTAAAAAATTATGTTAAATATATAATTAATAAATTTATATAACTCATCGTCCAGATATGATTGCATTTATTAACTCGAATGGCTCATCTATATAAATGTTAGTCTTCAGATGTTACTAAATATTGATTTAGATAAAGTTTAAACTATAACTAAACTAGGGTTTTCTATGCCGATAATAATTATTTTTCAGACATAATTGCTAAATTATTCATAAGTTATCTTCTTTATGATCCCAAACTAAAAAAAATCAATTAAGTTAATAATAATCTTATTTGGGAGTTGGTCAATATTATAGCATTATTAAATTATCGGAATTTATCATAACCCCTTCTTTAAAAAAAAAATTGCACACTTAGATGATATTATTTTTTACGGTTCTGTTATAGTAGTGTATCTAAATTAACACATTGATTTATTATCTTTATTTAAAATGGGTGCAACTCAAGCCGGATCCCTGAATACAGCTGGTTTCTCCAGTTGTATAGCTAGTGGCCATATCCCCACTTCCGATCACATCACCTACGCTGGCTCCTTCAACTAAATATATTTTAATGTGGGAGACAAAACATCAAAATTACTAGATCTATACCACGGATTCTCAGTGTCGAACTCTCCTGTCAACTTCAGCTTCCTCAACGATAAAAACTATTTCTTAAGCTTATTTTTGAAGTCGAACAAAGACGGTCAGGAACGAACCTCCAAGATCCATGCTTGCCTTGTGCTTGATATTTCAGGTTCCATGGGTGCTCCGCTGAGTCGGAAAAACTCCACTGGCATGACTCGACTTCAACTGGCCAGGGAAGCGATTAAGCTATTTTACAAAAAACTGAAGCCTGATGATGTCTTCTCCTTTGTTGTGTTTCACAGTACTGCACGTACCATTTTGCCAAGCTAATATGTGAAAAACATGGACCAACACACCGTATTTGAACTGATCGATAAAGAATATGGCTCGGGAGGGACAACACTAAAAGCAGGTTATGCAGAAGCAGAGATGAATTTTGACTGTTTTAAAGAGACCGTAACAGGGTATGAAAGGCGAATCGTGATGTTAACCGATGTGAATGATAACTCAGCAGAGTCTGAACGAGAATTTACAGAGCGACTTTCACACTCAGGAATCCACACCACAATTGTCGGAGTCTCCGAAGACTTCCGTTCTTCTACCTGCGAAAATCTCATCAAAACAAAGGGTTTTAACTACTTTTGCGCAACTGAAGACTCCCACCTCCGAGAGCATCTTTTTGATCACTTCGACTATACTTTCTTCCCTGTGGCTTATAAGATCACAATAACTTTGGAAACTGAACAGATCCGCGGGTTGGATGTTTTTGGTACGCCTGACTCTAAAGATCTCGCTAAATATTCCAATCCGGCTCTGATCAACAAAAAGGAATATGTGTTGACAAAAATGGAAAGTGTATTTCCTTCGGATTTCGTTAAGGACAAAGACGAAAATTCTGCAACACAGGGTGGTCTGATGCTCATTAAGCTGACTCCCAAAGACTCAATCTCGGATCATTTTATCGGAGCGGTAAAGCTTTCTTTTACGACTCCGGAGGGTTAGGCTGTTGAGCAGAGATACGAACTGGATTATCCTTTCACTAAGGAAGAGTATCACACTGAAGAGACGATGTAAAAAGCTGTTCGGGCATTTTATTACACGTACTCGATGAGGGCCATCCTGGACCAAATGAACTCGAGCGAGCATCGGTTGAGTGATGGGACGCGACAAGGATATCTGGACAACCTGAACAGCTTGAAAGTTATCAGTCCGCCAAATAAAATGTAATAAGTAGATAAATTAATAAAGATAGTCTAAGAGTTTAAAGAGACTTGATTAAATCCATGCACAAAGTATACAACATTTGATTCGATACAATGCCGTGAAATATTTGAAATTATGGAAATAAAATATAAATATTTATCTATAAAATGTATTCTTTTTTTTTTCAAAATCTAAGTGTATTTGAATTATTGGAGATGGTATCCTTTTATTGGAATTTATCAAAAGTCGAAGAAGCTCTTTTCCCAACATTCTTTCTCTTCTCGAACGGCTTTTTACTACTCCTTTAAATCTCATCACAATTGTTGCCAGCATCCAAGTCATTTTCCTTCACACCTACTTGAACCTCCTTCAACATTTTCGATTTATCCAGCACTCGCAGTGCTAGCTCAGAGTTCTCTCTAGCCATTACCATTGTTTCGTTCAGAATCGAAATCATGTCTTTCTGTGAGTTCAGCTTCTTGTTCAGAACTCTCATTTCGCAGGCCATCTTCGCAAATCTCTCCTTCAGATCTTTATTCTAGACTCCCAGACACAATGCTCTGTACTCCGCATCTTCCAGAGTATCCTGGAGATACCGGGATATCACAAGAGGTTTATCTTGAAATGGCGATTAGAATCGGCAATTCTAAGAACAAGCTTCAACCTAATCATCGTCCCCCGAACAGCTTATTTCATGTCTCTGACCAGCTTCGGTGATTATCTTCTTCAATTTTTAGTTTTCCGTGATTAACTATTGTTTATGTTTAACGACACGACCCAGTTCATTTTATTTCTCTAAGAGCCACTGATTCAGACAGTCCACTTGCTTCTCCAAGAAGTCCACCCTCATCATCTCCGCCTCATTCTGTTTTTGCAACTCTCTGATTCTCTGTACACAAACTCCTTCTGATGGCGAGAAGTCTTCGTCTACCACTTTTCCGAGACTGATGGCATTCTCGATTATTGTCTTCATTGCTTTGTGGACTTCCTCATCCTGCACCATCAGAATGCTACCAAAGAGAAATTTGTCCAATGGAGACCACAAGTAGAGCAAAACTAGAATCTTTACAAATCTGAGAGTTTCCCTGTATTCCCCCATGGCAAGTTCCAGATAATTTAGGCCAGTGGTCAGCAGTTGTGATTTGGTGTGGGAGAGGCAAAGGACGTTCGTAGCGTACTCCTCGATGTTGGCAGAGAGGGACTTCAGGTAGACGACTCGTTCTCCTATTGACTACAGATTAGGTCTGTTTTGGGGAATGCGAAAGTAGGGCAAGCTCGACAGGAGAATAACGTAGACTTCGGCATTGTTGAGGGCTTTGAACGATGCGACTTGCTTGCAGGATACGTGTGCCAACCAGCTGCAGATCTTCGATTAAAACTATGTTTTAAAGTGAGGAGGACAGTAATGGGTTGTATTAAGGGAACTTGACATGATCAATTTTTAGTATTGCGAAATTTATAAAAAATATATTTTGTTAAGAATCAAATTTGTATTTTGAATTGTCTGCTAAGTTTTAGTAAAATATATATAATCTTTCTTTTAAGATAAGTTGTTAATTAGGATAATTGCGGTTATTTTTTTTATAGAAAATACTTTTACACCCAAAATGTAGACATATTAAACATTAAAATGGGCGCATAACATAGGATACAAAGACTTATTTGATTATTTTTATTTATTTCCTAACTTTAAAAAAACCAAAAAAAACATTGTCAATGTCCAGTCATATAAATATCTAAGTTTTATATCACTAAATAATTAAAGTAAGGTATAGAAAATTAAAGTAGTGACATTCTGAAGAGTTGGACACTTCTACACTATGATTTCATTCTGTGAGTGATCACAAACTCGCTGGTCGTAGGGGGAAAACAAAAGGTTGCAAACTGGAGAGCCCGTGTCGATGCAGTCGACCTCGCTTTTCGTTAAAATGGATTGCCACTGATATATATCTTTTAGTCAATGTGTTGTATTGATGTCAAATTACCAGTCAGCTGATTTTATTGTGACAGGACTTGTGCATTTTTGTAAATGGGTATTTTTCATTCAATTTTCATATTTTACTTAACATTTAAAAGATAAACAAAGATTCAAGTTTAGTCAATGGGAGTCTTGAATTAAATTAATGAACTAAAGCCAATGAGATAGTAGAATATTTTTACTATCTCTAAAAGTAATTAGTAAGTTCTTATTTATAGTATCACTCTGATTGAAATTGAACATATGCATCAACAAATAAGTATAAGTATCGGTTTTTAAAAAATTAGTTAATTTCTTTTAACTTTATAATCAATGGTGTTAATAAAATAAGATAATAAATAGTTGTAATTCATCTCGTTTCCGAATCACCTTGAAAAGAATATTTATTTGGATGATTCCCAGCAAAAAAAAGGCACTAAAACCAAAGGTAAAGCTCTGCTAAACTAAAATCGCTAACGATTAACAAAACCAATGAAATACAACAAATTGGAGAAAAATGTCCAGCAAGAAAAACGTCCCGAAGCTTTAATATTAAGGCTAGAAACACTTTTAAAAGAAAGAGAGAAAAAATATTAAAGACTCATTACAATAATATTAATAACCCTGATTCATGCTCCAACAGATAATTAACGGAACCAAGGTGCAGTCGATTCGAAGTAGCAAATAAATCTTGAAATACCAAATTCTACAGTTAAAGCAATAAATGAAAATATAATAATTGGAAGAGAACATTCGAATTTCTCGGCTGAAAGCTTTCAGTGTTCAAACTGAAGCGTAATAAAGCTTCAATTTCTTTAAAGAGAAGGCTTAGATCGATCTCCCTCGATTGGTTAAAATAATGTCATTATTCGAATCGCTTTAAAAACAGGAAAAAGAGTTGCATTAAGTAAATAACTAGGTATATGTATGGTTGTGGTTATACATATTAAATAAAAATTTAAAGTAAGGGTTCGAAAAAAGTAAAAATTAATCCATTTTCATCATCTCAGGTCCCTCATCGTCAAGTCGGAAAGTTCTTATTCACTATTCTGCTTCGTAGTCTTCGGAAACACGTTCCAGAACCGAAGTGTCTCGTCACCTGCCCCAGTCACAATGTTCTCTCCGGCGGGGTTCATCGCCAAGTAAAGCACTCGACTTGTGTGTCCGGTTAGAGTACTAACCTTCTGAAGGGTTGGGCACTTCCACACGATGATCTCATTCTGGGAATACCCGTGAGTACTCACGAACTCGTTGGTCGTAGTGGAAAACAAAAGGTTGCAGACTTGAGAGCCCGTGTCGATGCAGTCGACCTCGCTGTCCGTTAACGTATTCCAGAAACGAATGGTTCGGTCGGCTGAGCCTCCGCCAGAGGCAAGCATTCCGTGAATGTTCGGGTTCCATGCAATTGCTTTCACTGCCGCGCAGTGCGAAGTAAAACGAGAAACAGGTATCGAGGATCGCGTATTCCAGACATAGAGTTTGTTATCATTGCCTCCGCTGGCCAAAGACTGTTCATCAGGCGACCATTTGAGTCCACAGACTTATTGCGTGTGGGATGTGATTCGGTTCACCACATTTTTTGTATGCTCGCGAGAATCTCGGTAGAGAATTGTCTTGTCCCGAGATCCTGAGGCCAGAAGAGAACTCGACCAGGCCACCGAGCTGACTCTCTCCGTATGACCAGGAAACTGGCTGATTTTTTTGCCTTTAACCGTGTCCCAGATTTGTACGTCTCCTTGGCTAGTCCCTATCGACAGATGGGTAGCCTTTGGGTTCCAGGCTAAGCTGCAGACTGAACTTGGAGCAATGTCGCAAAATTTAGTAACTTTGCTGTGGGTAGCGTCCCACATGTAAACACAGCTGCCGAGAGCTACAGAGAGGACATTTTATCGGGACCAGTCGATCAGGTTGAGATAAAAATCGTCATAAAGACTGGGAGCGTCGAGAATCTTGAAGGGAGTCTTCGGTATTTTACGATAAGCAGATGTGGAACAGCTCTTTTTGACGATGGCCTCGTAGCTCTTTACTAGCTCTGTCTCCCGAGGTTCATGAAAAAGTGGGTTTTATTGAAACGTATTAAAACTGATATATTAATTTATACTAAATTGCTATCATTTATTTAAATTTTAGTCGGAGACATACGGACCCCGATCAGAATTATAAGGAATTCAACAAAATTATGAATAAGTTCTTAGAGCTCATTTTAAATATATTAGCATTTAATCTTTTATAAAGCTAATAATAGCTTGGGGTTAGTTGGGGTTGGGGTTAAATAGTTGGGGTTGGGGTTAAAGCCAGGTTGGGTTAGTTTCATGAAACAATTTGCAGTGCCTTTCTCATTTTTTGAATACACTATTACAAATTTCATCTGCCAATGTATTTGATTCCCTTGGGATATGGTTCAATTTCACACTTCCAAAACCAGCTATAAGTTATTTGCATATATTAAAATATGGAGTCAGTCCGGGAGCGCGAACTTGCTTTTGCCCTTTCATCGCAGATATCACCAGTTCACTATCCCCAAAACACTTCACTCTTTAGATTTTCTTGAAGTGGCAGTCCATCAACCCCCAAGCCAAAGCACGGAATTCAGCTTTATTGTTAGTTCCGTATCCCATGTAACACCCTTGTTTGAAATACACTTTTCCTTTTGAAACTCCTGCATATCCGATGGCTGCGGGTCCTGGATTCCCCTTACAGCATCCATCGAATAAGATATCGATCTACTTGCTGGGAAGCCATTCGAGGAGTGGCGATTACTTGAATCCTGAGAAAATTGGAGAAGAAAGATACTTCATAAATTAAAATGGCGTGCTTGGCTTCTTGACCCGCTGGATGTCTGGTTTTTATTCTTGAGGAGTTACTTAAATGGATTGTTAATTGTTGAGCAAGTGCGTTTTGTTTTCCAGTAGGCGTTTTGAATTTTAGAATTTATTCGATTATTATACTAGGAATGTTTAGGCTTAAGTAAGATCTTAAAACTAAACAAATTTAAGATCTAAATTCGATGCTATATGTTTCTACACGGTCAACCTTGTCTTGTAAAGCCGAGGGAGCTGCTTTAAAGTTTTAGAGATAAGCACAAAATGCTTCATTATCATAAATAAACTCACCAAATTTTAATACTCTAAAATATATATATATATTTTACGAAAAGTGATAGAAATCAAAAGCATATAATCAAAATTTGTAATAAATATGATGAAAGGGTTTTAAAAGAATTGAATTATTTTGTTAACAAAAACAGTGAATAATTAATATCCTTATTAAAAATTAATTTTCCCACACTGTGAATATGTTTTTTTTTTTTTAGATGTTGAATATAACAAAACAACATCAAATAACAACAACAACAACAAAAGAGATATTAAAAACTTAAAAGTAAGAAGAAAATATATTAAGCCACATTTTAAAAATATTGGATTTAATAATAAGAAGACCCTTGAAATACGATTGGTTAATTTTAATCCCTACTTGATAAAACCTAAACCCTACTTGACTAAATATATATATTCTTAAATCAAACAAAAAAATATACACAAATAATATTAAATATTAATTTTTTTTAATTTTTATTCATTTTTTTATTTGAATTATTATTCATTTAAATTAATAAAGTCAACATCAAGAAAACAAAACAAATCAAAATGGAACAAGAACTTACTCATGTTGTATCGAGGTTGGTCGAAACTCTCGTTGAGAAGTACAAAAACCAACCTTTGGCACCTATTGTCAAAGCAGAACATATTAGGGTGACCAGAGCGCCAAACATGACTTATTTCCAATTCCTCACCAAGGTACTCAGAGAGTCAGGCTACCAGACGCTCCCATCTCTCAACAAGAAGTCTAGCTTTAAGCTACATGAAGACCTTGAAATCCTGGTCGAACTCTCTTCCCACAAAGTTATCACAACCAAACTCTTCGACGAATTCGCCCAAAAAGGAAAAGTCCACAGGAGCGGTGAGGCTATCAGAAACCGATACCATAACTTCCTCTCCAAGATTCAGGAAAAAGATTTGAAGAAAATCATCGATTATGTTGAAAGAGAAGGACTTGACGGTTATCTGGTGATGCAGGGCGACGATGTGAAGGTGAGCAAGGTTGACCCAATTTTGATAAAAGAATCAACTACTACCCCTCACAAAAGGCAAAGGCCCGAGTCGCTGGAGAAGGAGAGCAAGAGAGCAGAGAACAAGAAAGTTAGCTTCCCAGTTGGATCGGATCAAGCTGAACTCAACCAGGTGATCAATATTTATTCGAAAACAGTAGGTATCCCAGTGGATTTCTTGCTGGAAAAGCTGAATGCTTTGTCAGGCGACTTGGTGCAGCTGGACAAATACGTTCAGACAAAGGACCACACTTTGCTGTGGACTGAAGACGAAGACAAAATCCTCGAAACTGGAGGGATCGAATTGGAAGTTTTGAGAAGATATCGAGGGGAAAGTGAGATTCTAAAAAGAAAGAAGTATCTTGGAATGCCATGAGCTTTATGATTGAATGAAGGAGTGTCTATTTGAAGATTATATATCTATATATTCTTCTTGTTTCTGTAATGTTTCAAATTCAAAAATATTTTTCTATGACATGTTTATATATATATCTAATATGTATTATTTCCAATAATTTAGCGCCGAAAATATTAAATGGTAATTCATCGTATTTGAACATTTGATTTCATAAACATATATATTATCTTTTAACAAGAACTATAAAACATATATATATAAGCATATTATTATTGTTATTATTATATATATTTTTATATAAAATCATTATTAAATTTGGTTATAATTTTTTATAAAAATAATTTATATTTGAAAAAAAAAAATATATCACTAACTCACCAATGGAAATTTAGGAACAAGATTCAGCGGGAGAAGACAAATAGTTTGGGGAAGTTGATCATATATTATAAGATTTCGGCAACCAGGAAGAAGGTGAAATTATCAACAAATCTGATGCTGTTCTGTTCGCTGTGGACTGTTCAGGAAACATTTTTGACAAACCTATCGGAGAACTAGTAAAAAAAATAATAATAATAGATCATATAAACCCCATGTTTTTTCCCCCCTAATTATTAATTAAACTGATCTGACGTAGAGTGAATTTTAAAAAGTGATCAAAGCCTATAGCAGCTTTCTGAAAAGTAAAATTATATCAAGCCCAAATGATCGGGTAGCCTTGGTTCTTTTTAATGTGGTAAAACAAAACAAAAATGAAAAAGAGGCTAATATTTCAAATTTTAATTAAATTACCAAATCTTGTGACTATTTGTTTAGAATAATACTAACAATTCATTAAAATTCCACAATATCAATGTGGTTCACAGCTTTGATAAGGCATCAGCAGCCCGAATCAAATAGACCGAGAAGATTAACAACGAATGGTTTACTTCCAAAATGGATGGTCCATCTATTAAACAAACTCCTTTATACGAAGTCCTCTGGCTTTACAACTAACAAGTCAAAGATATGTAACAAAAAAATAACAGAAAATAAAAATCGCAAAAATTACAATATTTTTCTTTATATATATTATTATCATTTTAGAGATAAAAAGATGAATTTTTTACGACTGTTTTTGTTCACCTGTCGTGATAACCCCCATCCGATCGGAGATAACGAGCGTGATCAAGCCATCAACCACGCCCGCAAACTGGCTAACTAATCAGTTCAAATCGAGTTATTCCCTTTGCGCACATTCTCAGGGGCACTCTTCGACATTAGAAAATTCTACGTGAACATCCTCACTCTTGATCCAGAAGAAGTTAATGACTCGATTCTGGATTCCTCTTCGCGCATCATGGACTTGGAACAGCGACTAAGGCAGAAAGAGTTCAAAAAAAGAACCCTAAACCGTTTGTTTTTCGATATCGATTCAACCACCCGGATCGGCGTCAAAGTATTTTGCATGTACAACCAGCCCAAGAAACCCTTGGCTAAGAAGCTTCATGCGAGAACAAATAAGCCTTTGAAAAGAGTAGTCAGAGATCTTAATGCTGATGGGTAGGTTCTACATTAAATTGATATCGGTACTGCATATCCTCTAGGCGACGAGAAGATTCCACTTACTAAAGCTGATGTCACCAAAATCAAAACTTTAAGTTCTCCTGGCCTCACTTTGGTTGGGTTTAAGCCTAAAAAGAAACTTAAAATCTACCACAATTTTAGAACCTCATATTTCGTCTACCCCGACTAAGAACACGTATCGGGTTCGGCTGTCTTCTTCGATGCTCTGATCGATAAGATGCTGGAAAAAGGAGTTATCGGAATTGCGAAAGTCACTCCTAGGGCTAGCTGCTCTCTGAGGTTTTGCGCCTTATTGCCACAAAAAGAGAGTTACGATCTGGATCATTTCCAGACTCCTCCAGGACTCAATCTTATCTATCTCCCCTATTCAGAAGATCTTGCTGAGTACGTTGGGGATAAGACCAAATCGAAGCCGGTGGAAATATCTGAAGAACTTGTCCACATGACTAAACTCCTCATTAATAATATGACTCTCACAGACTTTGACTTTTCCAACTTTGAGGACCCGAGTCTCCAGAAGTTCTACGCCCATCTACAAGCCCATGCCTTGGGCGAAGAATAGGTCCATGAGCCTGAAGATCTGTTGATGCCTGACGAGGAAGGTATGAGGAAGTGCCGAGACATGATCGAGCTCATAAAAGACACAGTGAAATTGGAGATCAGCGAAAATATAGGTAAGCCAGTGGGCGAAAATGAGTTTGAAATCAAAGACTAATTCTGTGATGCTAGCGCATAAGATAAGTATGAGGCGAAGGCCCAGAAGAAGTCCAAAGCCCCTGCGAAACCAAAGGGCGTAAAGCCTAAGAAAAAGGGAAACAACTATTCGTCAGAGGAAGAAAGTGCGATTAAGGAAGAGCCTCAGGACGAGATTAAAGAGATGGAAGATGCGTTTCGTAGTGGATAATTCGGGTTTAGCGTACCTCAATTGAGAACTTTTCTGAAGGCTAAAGGACTCCTCAGCACTGGAAAGAAGGAATAACTAATAGACAGGATTTTTATATATCTCGCCAGCTGATTTATCACATGTCTTAAATCAATCCTTTATGCATTTTTATATATGTATATAACCTTTAACGTAGTTATTCCTTATATTATATTTTTAGGGTCTTAGTTATTCTCAAGTAGATTGTCAATATAATGTAACTGAATTATAAACTCTATGTATACGTTTTATAAAATTTATTGAACAAGGCTTTCCTGGGTAATCATCACTAAATTATTTCTATGCATCCAGATCGAATTTGACATACTCTTTAATAGATAGTCATTCTAGCTTGTCTTAAATAAGCATTAGATCGATATAAAAAAAGTTTAACAAAAAATCAATATCCTCAATCCCAAAAATATAATTTTACCATTATAGACATATTAATGCCTACTCGCAATTTCTATTAATTATATTTTATAATTTGATCTGAAAGTAATTATTTATTTTATTTTGAGCTAAAGGGCTAAAGGATTAATGATACCAAGTTCATTTATAGATACAAGTATATACTTATATATAAAAGACAATTTTTACGTATTTCCTAAAAAACTATTATTACTTTAGTTCCATATACAATATAAACATTTTCAAAAAATAACTAAAAATACTAAAAAAAAAACACATCAGATGTCAGTTGATTGGAAAAACCGTCATAACTTTCTCGATATTTCAGAATACATGTTGTGGGAACCAGAAAGCTCCTTCTAGTCTAGCTTCTCTTCGGAACATCATGATACTATTTACGAGGTACCAAAACTTATAACTATCAATCCATATATAATATATATTATTATTACATTTATTCTGTCATCCACTATATTAAAAAATATCTAAGTATACCTGTTATGTTTGCATAGCATCGTTCATATGTTGCTTAGGAGAAACTGTTGTTTTTCCTAACCAGTATTAAAAAAGAAGTGCTGCGATATATATTATGTATATCTATAGTTATATACAAATATGGTATCATTATAAAAATTATACTCTCTGGATAAGTCTGATTTTAAAAAAATAGAAAAAGTGTGTTTTCTGAATTATATTTTTCACCAAACCAGACATTCTGTTTCGTTAAAGGAAATAATTTAGGATTTGGGTCCTAGTGTTTCTGAAACAGAGTTACCAGATCGATGTGTGAAAGGATCAGAAGATTTGTATTACAGTATGTTTTGATTTATAAATTAGATACACTATAATTTTGAGAAATCAGAAAGGTATCCTCGATCATTTTAATCACCAATTGAAAAAAAATATATCATATTAAGAATTATCTATCTCTCAGTCTATTATCTCTAAATCTATCTGAATCTATCTAATTTTATACAATCATAATGTGTATCTGTTATTTGTTGTATTAGCACTATTTTTATTGACTTCAATAATTCACTTATTATTATTTTTTATTGGACAGGAGGAAGAAGAATTCGAAGCAGCATACATACAATCCAATATTTTGCCAACACCTTCGAACCATTGTGAAGAGAACCTTAAAACCTCTGAAGAACTTGAGATCGATACATTCGAGGTAAGTTTCAAATCCCATACATTTATCCCTCTCCCTTTTTCCAATCATTAAAATCATCACAGCTCAATAATGCTGGTTCAGACTATGATGAAGACGAAATTCAATCTTACGAACTCTCATAAGAGTATGAGGAAGACTAAGAAGAAGAGGAAGATAATTTTAATAGCAATGATTAGATCAGCATTTGGAATCAGAATAAAGACTATCTCGACATTATCGAGCAATAGTACGAGAGGATACACAAACTTAAGCTCCAGGCCGCCAGCGAAACCCCAGTCGACCAAAAAAGCAATAAACCCCAGACGTCGACAGCCCACTCACTGTCAAACCAATCCCAAAGTGCCAACGATCTGCATGTCAACAATTCCGGATTCAATTACTATAACTACCTGACCGAAAAATAAAATAACATTGAGTTCTACAACAACGAAGGAACGAGCAAGTACTTCAGCTAGACACGAGAGGTGAAGCTCGAGAGATTTTTGAAGAAGCGAGAAAAGAGGATATGGGGAAAGAAGATTTCCTACATCTGCAGAAAGCAAGTGGCTGACTCGAGACTCAGAGTGAAAGGACGTTTCATCACGCGTGTCCAGGCGGATAAACTGTTGGGAATGAATACGTCATTGTTATCAGTAAATGAAATAAGAGCCATGCTGGAAGGTAAATTTTCTCAAAAGGAAGACTCAGAGACGGATATAACAGTCTAAAGATAGCAACTCTGTAGTTGAGAATGTGGTTGAGGAGATAGTGAAAATGTCTAAACATCATCTCCTCAACAAAACTTTTTTGATAAGGGTTTTTTATGGGTGACTCCTTTTTCTTATTTAAAAACTTTATTAATTGAATATTGCCTTGGTATGGAAAAGTCTATAACATATAATCGATCGCATTGAATCAGAATAAATATTATATATTTTTAAATCAGCTAATTGTAATTAGTTAATACTTACTTACATAGAGCCAAATTATGGGGATTTGAGGTGCAAGTTTGATATACAATATATTTATTCAATATATTAATTATTTTATTTCGAATACAATCATCTCTATGAGCTGACTAACACACCCATACTTTAAAAAAAAAATATGTTTAAAAAAGCAGATTTATTTATGACCAGTAAATTTGTAGATACCTCACGAGAAGAAATATTATTATTAAGAGCTATTCTTAAAATAATTTGAAACAAAGTAATAAACCTTGGACAGCTTAATTTTTATAATCTGGGAAATATTAGTTATCATATTAGCAGGATATCCAAATACTTTCTCATTAAGAATTGCATCGCTAAATCCAATTTTATCGGCTCATTTTCTAGTGAAAGTATTGGTAACAAGAAAACAAATACTTTTTTATATTTTTTTCGTTTTAATTTTGCTACAGTTGTGAATTTCCTTTACAATACATGTCTTAAAATATAGAATTCGATTTGTATTCTTAATTAGAACTAGCCTCTGGTAATTCATAGTTTTGGGTGTTGCACGGTCCACTTTTTTTAAACATAGATCTAAAATGATGCCACGGAGGTCAAGTCCTCTATTGAAGAAACTACAACCTACAAGCATCTTCCATACGACCTAGAAGTTGGGTCACTTCTGCTTTGCATGAGTCAATACCCGCCCCATTTACCAACCCAAATTGCTACTTATGAAGTCGTCCAGTTGAGTATTCCTTGAGTTTCTTAACAAGCAGCCCTTCCAGAAATTTGACAACTGGAGACGCTATGACTATCTGTCGATATTCGACTTTGGGCGTCAGTGGGAAAACCTGATTGAGGCATACCAATCTGCAATTAAAGTGCTACTTTGACTATGGTTGCTACCAGAACTCTCGTGGCTATTTTGGATATAGCTGCATATTTATTAATACATTTTACACATTATCTCCTTTTGCAGCATTTGGGGTTGGGGTTAGTTAGTTAGTTGGGGTTGGGGTTAGTTGGGGTTGGGGTTGGGGGTTGGGGTTGGGGTTGGGGTTAGTTGGGTTTGACGTATTTTGACGTT